>JAODUI010000023.1:5467422-5477529 GCA_027563995.1 Papilio gigon
TTTACGTGTATTATTAATTATGTGTCTTGTTAATTAGCGACGTTTATTGTGTTTATTTCATTTAATACAATCTAAAAGGACACATCGATAAATGCTATTTTATTTTATGTCGTGTATCGGACATTCAAATTATATCTGTTTTAAACAGTGAGAACTTAACTTTACTTTGATTTTCTAATTCATACGTATGTGTATCATTTATTCACTAACAGGTGTCTTATGTAACTCAAATCTCTTTCATTATATAGTGTAATCTGTGAACAAAAAATGGTTTCTCGTCTTCTTATAAAAACTCTTACCTGACTACCGAAAAAGGTCTTGTATTAACATCGGTCAGATGTGAACTTAATCGAGCTTCGAGATTTCATTTAAATTTTTTTATAGTCCTTTCCCACGCTATATGAAATATATTTTTAAGTATTAGTTAATGGTTCGGATTTCCAATCACGTGGTCATCAGTTATAATCACACTATTCGACTATTGTCGTAAATCAAAACCTATCACAAGCCTAGAACTTAGTTGGATTGGTATAAGAAATATTAGTAAATTAACAAAAATCTGGTAACAATTAAAAATGTAAATATCTTTACATTATCCAACATGTAAAGATATTTCCATGTTTTATACATCCAATACCGAAATGAACAAACGATAAATTTAAGAACACGGACACCATACTGAGAAATTTAGTTTTTAATTACTAAAGATATAAAATATCATAATTCGAAAGTAAACATTTTGACCCATGGTTCCAATAATGACGTAAGCGTTAATCTCTCATTTGCGTGGGTGACTAGACCTTTAAAACGAACACACATATACAAAAAGGGACATCAGATCTTACGCAAATAGCCCCAGGCATTCTCCACCTTTGTTTGCACAGATATGCCTCTGTTGTCATTCTGCAAGGATTATGTGAAATTACACTGAACACAAATTATTGGTAATAGGTAATTGTTTCGTAAAATTATGCTGTTAAATTACCATTTTAGAAAAGGTCAAGCTCAGATATTGTTAACAATAAACTTAATTTATTAAACGTGTTACTGACTTTCGTAATTTTAGTTATTACCATCATGGGATTGGTGGCCGTAACATTATAATGTTGTGCACAACCTGGCGATATCATAATAAAGACTGCATTTTGTTCATTGATGGCTTTATAGTATTTTTAGTACTACAGACTTTCGATGAAATGACAAATGACGTCGATTGACTTGAGTAGAACTGAATGTGCCGTAATCTGAACAGGGCCCCGCAGATTGCCGTGTCTAATATTGTCCGGTGGCCGGTGAGCCGTTCGAATCGGCACACTTTCCTCCCAGCATCCGCCTCACTTTTCTCGCAGGGCTAGTTCCGCGCTTATCATATTTCATATTACCTTTACAGCCACTGTTACAATTTATATTGCACTGTAATTATTTGCTCTCGCTTTCCGCTTTGATAGGTTACTTATTAGTGCAAACAAGAATTAGCCATCTGTTTATAGGGTGACCATTTTAACTGAGTATTTTAATAGGGTTTTATTTCAATATGTTACCTACCTACTCGTAATTACAATAGGATGACCTCGCGTATTTATCGTAGTCTATTTAAAATATTAGACCACTTAAAAATAAAACTTTCTAACATAAATATTACAAAACATAAAGCAATATAGAGATATATTATTGATCATCATCCTCCTCCTCATCATCATCATCATCGACCTGCACTTGTTTCTACGGAGGGTCGGCACAATATGTAGTCTTTCATACATCTCTATCTCATCTCATACTAGCAATAATCTTATCTGGATTCATTCCTTTTTACACAAATTCTCTTGCAGACCATTCATCCACACTTTTATAGCAAGTACAACAAATACTGAAACAAAATCTTTTTCTTCTTCAATTTCAAGCACAAAGTGAAATGAAATTGATAAATGCTTATACGGATCAGTTTCGCGTATCTATAAGAACCATAAAATGTGCAAGTTAACAGCAAATGAAATTACCAAATTAATTAAAGGCGCAGTTCATAGCACGAAATTGAAATGCTATCTATTAAGGTACAACGGCGTTGCGTGCCCCCCATAACAACTAGCGGGGGCATTGTACCCGCGCTGCGGATACATGTGTACCCGCGCCTCGGTTTACTACAATCACTCACACAAACTAACCTCCGACACGCGAATGCAAATGAAGGAAAAATTGTAAATGAAATGACCTATACAACTCTCATGCATGCAATCTATTCTATGCTGGAATATCGTCACATTAACTGTACAAATGAATTGTGTAATGAACTATTTTTTTTAAATAAAGACGAGTTTTTTTAAGGTATGATGCTCAATTGTTTTTCTTAATTTCCGAATGGAAAAATCAAACGCTTGATTTAAAAAGCTATATAGAAATTAATAATGTTAGAATTCGTCGAATGCACGAGTAAGAGTGCTTCCATTCTTATTCTTACGTACTAAATTTAGTATCTTATCTAAGCTAAGGCTGACGATTTTGGATCTGAACATTATTCTCTGTGTCATCTATTTTCCTGTCACCTGATTTTAAATGTTCTAAATTAATTGCTTAGACAAAAATGTCGTATTTCTTTCCTACGGCGGTGGTGACCAGCTATAACTTGATAGTTTCTCTCCTGTATGTCATTAAAAACGTAAACTGGATTAGTAATAGAAGGCCGTTTAAAAGCAGTCTGCTTGCAGAGGCATCTGCTGATTAATTTCGTATAATTACCTTACACCTGTCTCTAGTTGCTAAGCTATTACAGACGGAAGAATTCAAGTTTTTACTTACATTTTAAATACGCAACATCTTGAATGGAGAAATAATCGCCGATTCCATGTATATATGTGACTATGGTTTATTCTTGTTACGCGCGTGCAGGACGTTCTTAGTAATTTATCAATGACCGCATGCGTTTACCTTAATTGGTTGAACAATGTGGAGACGTCGCTAACAGGTGATTGCTTCACGAATTAGATTATTCTTCACTTAACCCATTATCGTCTATAAAATACAAATTAAACAGTACGTATAGTTTTTTCTTCCGACATAGTTTGAAGTATATGTTTTTGCAATTAAACATTTATATTGTTAGCGAACTGTAAACGGCGGTAACCTATTTAAACACCTGTCTCTTATTTATAACAGAACAAGTACATACGTTACTATATTACCATTTCTGTCTTTTTTTTTCATTAAACGATCATTGGTATTTCATTAAGTCTAAGCGTCAACAGGCATTTAAATAATTAACGACTGTCTGTCTTCAATTTTAATAATCTGTCTGAATTTTGCGGGAAATCATTAAAAATGGAAGGCGGAGAACCATATATTGTGGAAGGTATTGGAAAGGCCTGTGTCCAGCAGTGGGCAGACAAAGGACGATGATATCCACGTTACAATGACTTTTGATTATATATGGCAGTCTAAAAAAAATATTTTAAATTACGTTTCTAGTTTTAGTACCTCTGCTTTGGACGCGCGTGTATAAATTAACATTAAAACCTGCATATTAGATATAAAAATAATTTCTAAGTAAGGGTCAGGACACGTCCACTGAATAACAAATCGATTGGTATAGCCTCGAGTAATCGTATAACGAAGCCAAGGCGGTACGTTTGTAGTTTAATAATACGATAGTGCCAGTGGATACCCTGTTTAATTTCGCTGAGTGCGTTTCTGGGACGTCGCAAACAAAGGGTCCCGTGTCCAGAGCCGGCCAATAACACCGCGCAAGCAATTTATTCTGATGACTCACGTAACAGTCGATAAAATATTTATTTATACAACGCATTATAAAAACAATGAAATTGAATAGTGCGTGTGATGGGATTACTGAATGATCTTTAACGTCACGTATATATTTTTACTTTTCTTATTACCTTTTCTTGAGTTATCTTGTAAGCCTGATGAGGTCACATTGCCCTGGTTAGGACGTAACACATTAGTTTAAGTAAGCTTATTGTAATCTGGTAATATGTAAGCAATAGAGTATTAGCAAAGAAAAAAAAAACTATTTCCCGAAAAATTGTAAATAGTTTATTCAAGTATAATCGCTAATAGCCTATTGGTACGGACTTCTGATCGTGTGGTGGAGAGTGCGAATTCCGCCATACGACTGTTGTCGTGGACTATATCCTAGCACAAACCGATAGCTTAGTGGGAGTGGTAAAAAAAATTGATAAATTAACAAAAACCTGTAATACTTTTTATCAAAAACATGATAAACACAATTTACCAGTGACAGATAGACATTACGTATAGACAATACACAAGAGACGCAAGTTCGCAAGTTTCGCAAGTTGCAAGACGCAGTTACGTTGCCTCACCAAGGAATTAACAAAACGTAATAAAGAAATAACGTCATAAAGTCATCTCACAGACATTGTCGGCTCGTAGCGAACGTATAAAGGCAAATCTCGACACACTTTACATTTACAGCATACCTTCGCTACCGTTGATCATAGAGAAATGGATTAGGCAAAGAGTACAAAGCAAGATGACACATATGCTGACACTTTTTTATAAAGACATACTGACTCCAAATCTTACACACTTATGGAAAATGAGCACACAACGAAGTAAATTTAGTATTATCTATTGTTATTTGACGGAATGATCACGCGAGTTTGCCACGTCGTGTCTTTTAAATGTCAACGTTCTTTACGATACAATTTGACGTCAGTAATTATTCTGTCATCATAGCTTGTAACCGGTCCGTTTGTCGTGTCCACGGGAGAGCAATTCGAATCATTATCGAGGTGAACTCGAGCTGGATCCGGGCCGCGAAGTAAGCGGACAAAGGCACTGGCTTGCGGTCATCTCGCATTACAACAACTTGATATGTTACGTTTAATGATCGGTTCATATACTTCCCTAAATTGTTTATTATCTCTTTTGTTACACGACAACTTTTTAAATACTTACCGGTCATCTCAACAATAATCTTACTTCTAATTTCTTCTTAGTTCTAATCTTAAAATGTATGCTTGATTTTATTTAAAGTTTTAACATTGCGTGTACACAGAGATAGCCAGAACATAAACAGTTTTTATTAAACCACTTCAAACATTATCTTAGCCGATTCTGCAAACACACCGTGTGTTTGCTATGCGCATATAATAAGAGCTTCCGGCCACTCCAAACATTTCTAAGCCAGAGATATTTCTTGGAAGAGATAATTCATCTAACAATAATTCATAATAAATGTTGACTAGAGAGTAACTAAGCATTTATATTTTAATGAACGGACCCCCACAGATAATAAAAGTCAGAGCGCAATGGTTTTTAATTAACAATAAAAATGGATAATAAATTTAATTCAATCAATAAATAAAACATAAACAAGAAGGTGATGAGATTGAATGTTGATGGCTTTAAAGGTAGAGAAAGACCGAAGAACGTGTGGATAGATTGCATGAAAGAGGATTTGGGAAGTTAGTGTGAGTTCATATATGATGGGTGACAGAGATGTATGGAAGAGTAGTACATACTGTGCCGACCCAACATAGGGAAAAGGGTAGGTTGGTGAGGATGATGGATTTCATTAATACTGCATGCAATCCTTTATGTGAATTAGAATAAAATACACATTTATGACATTTAGGAATCAATCAACATCTTGTTTTATACACGTATTAGTCTCCTATAAGATTGTAACCGTTAGTACATTATTTTTATCATTTGTTTATTTATGTCAATAGAGAGTTTATCAAAATTTATTCTCTATTCCATACTTGGAGACGAACCATGTTTCTAACTGTCGGATGCAGTCATATACAATGTATCTGACATTTTCATCGATGTTATCATGAGAGATGGACCAACACCTTATATGGAGATGTCAGATTGAATCCCTGACAACGTATATTGATTACTTTCGGAAGTTGTGTACGAATAGCGGTACTGTAGCCATTAAAGGAAAACATTCAAAAGATCTGAATGGTGTTACGTTTGTTCGCAGCGTAAGCATCGGTTTCCATTAGGAAAATTCTAGACCAAAACATATTGTCATCCTTTTTAGATTCTTTGAAGAAAAAGAGACAACCTAAATGTTCTAGAATATGTGTCGTCTTCGCAGCTTCTACATTACCCTTCTTCATCATCATCAGCTCATTGACTCGGAATCTATCATATATTAGAAGTGAAAAGGCTATAGTGAAAGAGCCAATAGTCGTTCTTGTTCAAATACAGTTAATTGCCGGAACCAATGAAGAAATTAAATCAATGTTAATGTTTTCATAAACAATTTACTATCTATTAAACTATTAAAACTTTCGTGAGACATTTCACTAAACTACTAATAAAAACAGCTTAACTCACATGTAGATCGGTGTAGGTACCGACTAGACAGCCCTATAGTTCACTCACCCTGATGAAGGACTCCCGACGAGTCCGAAACTAGTCGGTACCGACACCGATCTACACGTGAGTTAAGCCGTTTTATAAGTAGTTTAGTGAAATGTCTCACGAAAGTTTTAATAGTTTAACAGATGTTTACATGTTAGCTTCGTATTACCGATATGGAATTCACTTGGCTTTGAAATGTGTTTTCCATTCTATTAGTTTAGTAAAAAGCCTCCAAATAACCCTCAAATTGTATTTTCATTACGTCATATAGACACAGGCAGTCGTGGCCGAGTGGTTAAGGCGTCTGACTCGAAATCAGATTCCCTCTGGGAGCGTAGGTTCGAATCCTACCGGCTGCGGAACTTTTTGTATTTAGAAAATGTTTTGAAATCTGGAAAACATTTAACTAATTTCGATTATTAAGTAACATAATTATATTTTAATTTATTAAATTCAATGCTACGATAGAGATACCTAAATAACTTGTGGTGTTAAATGATTTTCCCCCTAGATTTGTGTTTTCCAATACTAAAAGTAAACTATGAGAGTGTCAGACACACGGTGTACTCGGATATAGTTACCTTGGAGACCTCCTCGCTGTGGCCCTGCATGTGCGCGAGCGGGCGGCAGTCGGCGCGCGCCTCGTACACGCGGGCGGCGCCGTCGCTGCCCGCCGTGGCCAGCCGCCGACCCGCCCAGTCGAAGCTCACGTCCAGCACCTGATGGTACGTGTACTTTGTTAACTATCAACAATACCGCATCGCCATCTCTACTTTAGAATCGTCAACGATGTCTTTCAATATTGCTGCCATCTATAACTTGTTGTGTTTTGCGTCTTTTCTTGTGAGTCGCTCCGTATTTTAAATGGCACGATACACAAATTACTTTAAATGATAACAAGAGAGGAAACAAGAACGTCGGCCAGTCATATAGTATGCGACCATACTCATGACATGCTAAAGAAAGGCACGGAAATGAGTATATTTTGCAACTGATGTATTTGCAGACGGCTACCTCAGCGCCGGGTGTAGCGAGTGTAGCCACACAGCTGCGCTGGCGGGTGTCCCATAGCCGCGCACTGCCGTCTAACGAGGCGGAGGCCAGGAGCGAGCTGTCCCAGCTGTACTGCACGCCCGACACCTCCGCACAGTGACCGCTTAACACCGCCACGCGACTGCATTGTTACAATAATACCTAAGTAGCCTGTGTCATGAATGAGTTATTCTGAATAACCAATCTGGAGTGGGACCTAGAAGAATGTCACGAGCGTGGTCACGAGGCTAAGTTTTAAAGAAAAATTTAAGCCAAATCTCATCGGTAAGAGAGTATTTTCGCAAATCAATTTTTTTAACAGCCCCTTCAATTTTATTACGAGCAAAATAGCGAATCCAAATTATGATACTATTAAGAGCAGGGGCTAAGTTTAACTCACTCCTTGACTCTGGTATCCCACATAGAGATGGTGCCGTCGAAGGACCCTGTGACGAGGCTCTGACAGTCATTCTGGTCGAACTGCAGTGCTATCACCTCGGCCTGTGACCGACGTACGTGTACACTTCCGCACCTGCAAAACAGGGAATCTCATCTGATCTCTCCACAATTTTTTTAACTATAAATTACTTTGTACACCGTCAATCTGTCACCTGTTATTACATCATACAACTTAGCGGTGCGGTCCATGGAGGCAGTGGCCACTTGCTGCGCTTTGGGCGCGAACTGCGCGGCCACAACTTCCCCGCTGTGGCCCCATAGGGTGGCCATGCACTGGCCACTAGCCGCTGACCACACCTTCGCGGACTTGTCGAACGAACCGGTCACCACCATGTTGCTATCGATGTCATATTGTCATGGGTAAATAAATACTTAGTTATATAGTATAGTATACGTAGTCATATATATATATAGTTATAAGTACACTACTTTAAAAAGAAACTACGAACAATAGGATGTCGAAATTCTCTTAGTGTCATTTATTTGGAGTCCTGTTGGACATGGTTTTGTAGCACACGATGTAGAATTTCTTGACAAAATCATGGAGTAAAATGTTTCTTTGCTTCTACTTGTCATTAACAAAACAAACGACAACAATATAATTTAATCGTATTAAATAGGGCGCTCTGTTAAGGAGCGTGTGTCAAAAAAGGTGAGTCAGTCTGTACACGACGCTATGCCAGTGCTTACTTTCATATACGGAAGTGAGAGCTCGGTGTAGCGGAGTACGCATTAAATTAATATACTAAAAATGCGGTCATTAAATAGTGTTTTAGTACAGTCAGATACGTTAATTGATTGCTAGGGAAGTCCCTGAGAACGTATAAGTAACTTGTAAAATATCTGGTAACTGCAACAGTCACTAATTTGATAACTCAATTGAGAATTTGCTAAAAGAAATCTCTAAGCATCTGAACGCGGACGTTTAAAGAGTTTTTGTAGTAAATTTAAAATGAATGAAAGTGAAAGCTTTAGAAGTCGATACGTAAGGGGGGCTGCTGACGATCTAATGCAGAACGCCATTCTGTCCTTTAAAGCGTGGACTCCCACTGTATAAATCCTTGTACCGTTATGTTGAAAAAAGAGAGACGACGATATGCTTTTGTACATGTTTATCGGCAATGGAAACCCACCGTAACATTCTTATTTAATTACATTTAGCTTCTATGTCGTATTCACTGTTTTAACTTCGAAGTCAGTTTGCTTACCAAACAGGATAGTTGAAAGCCACAGAGTACACGACATTGTGATGTCCAGATAATGTGTTTATTTCATTGCCGGACTCCACGTCCCACAGCTTGCACGTCCTGTCGTAACTGCCGGTGATGCATCTGGACAATTTTATTTATAAATCGTTATTAACGTTAAAAAAATAACAATGTGAACTGCGACAGCGACAGTACCTACATTCGTGATAAGAATTGTCCAATATATCTAACACTTTTGACTTATATGTTTGACAAACATTTTTTACTTAAAGTAAAACGGTGCTCACCTGGCGCCCGCTCTATCAAAGGCAACATTAGTAACAGGCAGTAAATGTGTGACCAATGTCTTGTATATATAGAACCTCTTCCCCGCGGGGCCCTCGTGCTCGATCCTTTTCTTGAGCGTCTCCAAGCACTGCTGCAGCTGTACCAACACTTCATCTGTTATCAGTGCCTCCTTCTGTTGCAGATCATTTGCTATCTCCTTTATATCTGAACTGTAGTAAAAATGAGTTCGGGTACATTGAGGAAATAAATGAAACGTAGAACTTAACAGAGCTGACAGAGTGAGATCGAGTGTCAACTTACTTGACATCTAGTTCCAGTAGGTCAATATCTTTATTCCTTATAACTCCCTTTTTCATGTACTCGAGAGTGATCCCCGGCGGGTGGTACCGCAAGTGATACTTCAATAATTTCATCTTGAATTTTATATTTTAAATGTTGACAGACAACATTGAGTAAAACCGTTTAAAAGGTGTTTGATTAGTTTGTCAGTACGACGGTTGCTAGGCGCAGTTGCTAGGGGCAATGTAACTGTGTAATGAACTTCCACGGCTCAAACATTCCTTCTAATTTGTGTTGTCTTTGTCTCTATTTCGAAAAAAAAAGCGACAACGATAGACTTTTGTTCAAGTATTGGCAGACAATATTGTGGTAAGACAAATTGGTATTGTAACGTTTACATAGGAGAGACAAAATGCAAATGAATTAAAAGATGTCGAGTCATGCTCACGGATTCAAAAATCGAATGCAAATCGGTTTAAAATACCAAATT
>JAODUI010000023.1:5487471-5500413 GCA_027563995.1 Papilio gigon
GCTTCAACTCCAGCAGTCATCGATTTGTTAAATAAATATGTTTCAATACACTCGGTAGTTCATAACTTCATGTTTATCCATATGTTTTTTTTGTTTGTTAATCCGAAACGAGATAAATAAAATGTATTCTGGGTGGTGTAATTATATGTAACTAACTGTAACTGTACAGCGAACTGTGCAGTGCCGATAAAAACATTGTATGTTTAGGCACTAAGTATTCTAACTTAATTTAAGGAAAATTGTAATTGATTGAATTTTAAATAATAAAAAATAGGTTTCACTGGCTGACAATTTATTGTCTATGTATATATTTCGATGTATCAGTATTTACATTAACACAAACATATCTGTTTTAATAAGTCCGTGACAGCCTTATAAAGTCAGAATTGCTTAGTTAGGTTTGTTTTTTTTTTTATTTCCATTGAAGTGGACTATAGAATAAGAAACAAGATTTTTTAGTTCAATTCATTTATTTATTGCTTAATCAGTATTTAAAACTTACATCAGAATTACATATGACATTGAAAAAATTTGGACGGCACAAGTCATTTGTTATAAAGGACTAGAATCATTATTGACTGAAATTTCTAAAAGGAACATCTGATTCTGTCACGCATCTGCTAAATAAGGCACAACCATATTTTGTTAATCAAATTTTTGGAACATATTGCTTATAAATACAAAGTTATAAATAAAACTACAGACTAACAATTATTTGCGTACTGATTTGCTTTAAATAAAAATCAGTAAGACTCAAATTCCACCTGGCGGTTATTTGCGGCATTACATAGAGGTGCGTGGTCTTTCCCCACTGGCACTGGACCACTATCGAAGTACACAAAACAGCCGGTGCACCGCCACGTGGAAATGGGCGCTAATCTCAGGCAGTGAATATTTGAATGTTGTGTAAGCAAATACAATAACCACAATCTGTGGGGACAATTAACATTATCTATTAGTTAACCTTTTACTGATTCCAAAAATCACAATATTTAAAGGAACTGAACCATAAAAGGCTTATCTATACGAATTCTAATTATCTAACTATAGCGGGTCAGGTATCCTCAAATAATTTAGGTAGGTAATCACTTCATGTAGGAAGATTATTAAATCAGTTGATACGTCACCGCTGTTTGATTCCGCACCTCCCGTACACTCAAATAACATATCATGACGCAGCCGGTAGGATTAGAAAAAAAATAAGGTTAAGTAGTGTAAAAGTGTAGTGCAGACTGATAAAACTGAAAAATAAAAGTGTTTTTTTTATTGTCATAGTGTTTTGTGTAAAAATGAAAAACGCATTACAACCGCCGCCGCCATTTTACAACGACATTTTGGCAAAAGTTACGACTGGGAATAAGAGCCGAGAGCGGAGCAGATGGAAAAATAGATTTTTAATAAACATTGAAGGCGATAAAGCTGGACAAGGAAACGGCGGAAGTGCAAATAAATGTGTTGCTTCACGTCATCGGCGAAAAGTGTCAAGAGATATTTGAACAATTTAGTACGGCGGAACGGTTACTGACAAAAGTTTTTTTGGACGGAATCAAATAGATTGCGAGACAATGGAACAAAATATAAACGTATTGAGTAAACTGCGACGACAGGCGCAGTGGCAGCACGGCGCGTGCAGCCGCTGCGGTACTGCACACTCAAAGTTCGAGTGCCCGGCAGACGGAAAGATATGTAAAAATTTGTAATAGGTTAGATCATTTTGCAAAAATATGTCGGGCGGGTCTCGTTCATGCCGTGCAGGATTCTTCGGGTATGTCAAACTTCTTTATTATTTAAAAATACTGATTGGGTGCTGGATTTGTCAATCAACAATTTTATTTTTGATCGGACGTTAATGTTTTACCTAGAAGTTTTTAGGAAAAATAGGTATGAATAAACAAAGTGTTTTTCCTACTTGTACTAAGTGATTAGGTTACTCGGGCAACTAGGTAGAAGTTCTTGGAAAATGCAACTGAAAAGTTACATTTAAAGATACTGAATACATATTATAATTTACTGTCGCAAATGTGAACCCCGTGCCTATTTTAAGTCGTCAGTCGTGTGAGTTGAACGTCGTGCGGCGCGTCCTAATCGTCGATGCGCATTTAGATTGTAGCATCTTAGACAAATTCGCGAACGTATTTGAGGATACCTGACAAACTATATCAACATTATTCATGCAAAAATTATAAAACAGGTTTTAGTTAGTACATCATTTTTTTTTATATATAAATATAGTGTATATAATTTTTTTTTTAATTCCCTTCATAGGCAGCAGTAATAGGGAATATCAAAAACTGATTCGGACAGTAACTTTCATTATACAATTTAAAGGTACATTTTATAGATATAGAATCTAATCATTCGTTAAAACCAACAAAAGCATGCTTGAACATGATCGGGCTCAACGGGGACATCAATGAATCTCTTTCATTAAGAGAACTCAAAGTTTTTGTATACCATACAGTTATGCCTTGTATTGACATTATCAACACTCAGACGTTAGCTAAATATACACACATAAATGCTTATATACAGTACATAGTAAATGCTATTTCACTACTATACCTATAACAAAGTCATCCAGCTTTTCCCACTCACATTTACATAATTTTAAGTTTTATATTCTAATTTTAATAGTTATTGCAAACCTTTGATATTTTTTTTAATGACAGAAAATTGAATTTTACATTGTTTGAAAGTAAATAGATAAAAAAATATTTTATATTACTTTGTTTACAATGATGGTAAAGAAAGATAAACCAATTGTAATCAATTAAACAATTCTAGAGTGTAGGACATGACTACCAAAGTTTGGATAAATGAAAATAAGGTGCTGAGACTTTTTCATAGACTCTTGTTAACAAATGATGAGAATGTATTTGAAATTAATGTATTTCATTTATTAATTGACTGCGGTAACCAATCGTATTTTTCTTATAAAAAGATAGAAATTACAGTTTTAATAATTTAAAACCAATGCATTTAACTCCGCCCTATAATTAATACACCCAAAACCAATTAATAAAAGCTAGATACTATAAAGATTTCTTTAAATTATGACAATTCATTAAAATTATAATTTTTAATCTATTAATGGTATTGCTAAATACATATCATTTCATATGATGTTATTTAATTCAATTAAAAATGCAAATCCATCAATCTTAAATTTAACAAATTCAATAATTACTAAAATATTATTAAATGTGTATGAAGATGAATAAATAATTGAACAAATAAACTGTATGTATGGAATATTGAATTTAAAAGAATTTAAAAGAAACTTTTATTAACTTGAGAATTGTAAAAAAATGTTTTACTAAGTTGAAACTAATTTTAATGCAGTTTTATACAAGGTCAACATGTTTATGAATGTGAGAGTCTGTTTATTTGATATATTATTTTTTGTGATAATTATTACGAAACTATTCAAAAAATGTTTGGCTTTGCATTACTATCTAGCCTGCCTCTGAATTATGAGTACTGTATAAACAAGAACTCCCACCTAAAATTTACCAACTAGATATGATAAAGTCCCAAAAGTATATTTATCAAGCATTGACCACTAGATATATTTCAAGATTTAGTTTAAATACTCGGAAAATGTCAAAAAACACACAAATAATGTAGTGTTTTTATAAAGATCAAGTAACACATCTTATTTAAAATAAATCAAAATTATTGAACTTGTTATTTTTTTTAATATTACATTATTTTATAAAACATTACATTTTGGGCTATTCATCTGTATTTTGGATGCAAGGCAGCGAACAGTATACTGTGGAAGGCATTGGGACAGGCCTATTTCCAGCAGTGGCCAATCAAAGGCTGGTGAAGATGATGATATAGAAGATATAATAAGAAATATAGACTATATTTTAAAATCTCATTATCCAAATGAGGTTCAGAAATACTTGGTAAATCTTAGGCTCAACCGGAACTGAGTAACATTGAAATATGTTTTCTTCGATTACTCACATACACAAGGAAAAAACCTAAGATAATTATATCTGTAGCTGAAAGCAACAATAAAAAAATATTGACTGTTACACAAGGCCAAATAAAATTACAATTTTCCATAATTTTATGATATGTAGACCAACCCGCTAAGTTCACCGGCTCCAAACCCCTTAGTATGAGCTAACACATCAATTAATATCAATATAGCATAAAATTAAATTAAAAAATGTTCAATCAATAATACTTCTTTGTCTAATCACTATGAATGTCCAGACTAAGGTTAGACAGAGATGGAATTGGTGACTCGGAAAAGTCACCAAAATCATCCTCGAGTAATTTAATACTGTCATGAAAACTTTTCTTTGAATAATTTGATATTGATTTAGATTTATTACTGTATGTTGAATTTTTATCAATGTTTTTTTGTTGGGATGAATTACTTTTATCACTTAAGATGTCGGCCACATCTGATGTGGAGATGGAGTCTGGTGACGTAATAGACTTTTGATCAAAGTTATCTTGTATCTTGGGACTGTAATCAAGTGATTGATTGTGTATTGATTCAGAGGTTTTATTATCTTTACTTACAGAATCCTTTTTGGCTGAAGCTGGAGATGTGAAGTCTAAACTATATTCAGTTAAATCTTTTCCGGAACTCTCTGATTTTATTGTTTCATTTTTACTGTTGTAATTGCTAAGATTCACAGTTTTTAGTGAAGATGTTTGAATATCCGGTGGCATTGAATGTTGTTTATTGTTCTCCAATTCTGTTTTCTCTTCAGCGCAAGGCACTCCTGTCGTGTTAAAAAGAATTTTGTCTAAAGGACTTAGAGATTTGATTTCCACATATGATGTTGATTCACTATTGCTTAAATTTTTACTTTCCTCAGGACCTTGTATACTTAATGTATTTTTTATGTTAGAACCATTGTCAGGTACATTATGAGGGCTTTGATTTGCCAGTATATGCTCACTTGGTATATATTCTGAACTTGTTTTCCCGCGCGTGGAATCACTTGAAGTATCCGTGTCAGAATTATCGAGCTGTAATCGTAAATGCAACTTATTTTTTTCATCAGAAGAATTATCTGAGTTGGAATTACTCAAACTCGTTGTGGAATCTTCATGAACAATATAAGTGTTATTCTGCTCATCTTTGAAAGTATTTTCGTTTCTTTTAACATGTCCAAAACTTTTTGTCTGCTGTTGAAAAACATTTTTGATAAGAGTAACTAAAACGGGTTCTTTATTATTGTTACGTTTGAGCTTCAGTTTTTCGAGTAACAGTTTAGTTCCCTCGTAAGAATATTCTTTTCCTTGACGTGATTCTGACATATAAACAAACAACGTGTTTTTGAGATTACAATACTCAAGAAATTCATGAATTAAGGAAAGACAGAAGACACCTTCGGGTAACTTCAAAATACTGTCTAAACAAACGTTTTGTTTAATGTTATCGCAGTCATCTTCAAAAACTAGGAAAATGTTAGCTCTCAGTAAAGCGCGTATTTTGGCAAGAGACCCGTTCTTCTCTAACGCTTCGACCACTAAGTCACGTAGTTCTGTGTCTTCCGATTGAGCCATAGTTAATATTATTATTGCACGACACTTTTCATTGAAGCTAATGAAATGCTTTCTCAAACATAGTTTGTAAAGCTTCTTTCCGCTTGACAGACAAAAATAACAACAATACAACACATTAACACAATTGTAATGAAATATGTACACAATGTCAATAAATACAAACAAATGTGCCAATTTTTTATCTATGGTTTGACAAAGCCGTTTACTCTATGGCCTGTAAAAGATGCGTTCAGAATGTTACCATGTAAGAAGTAATTTCTGTTTTTTTAAGTTACGGTAATTGTTCAACAAATATAAGAAATCGTATCAAGTAACGAAATTATTTTATTATTAATGTTGTCAATGGCAATGAGCATAACAAAATTATATTTAACAAATTAGAATTGCTGTTCGTAAAACTAGTAAGATTACATTTTATCGGTTTGTTCCGAGATTATACCCTACATATTAAAGTAATACTTTTTGTGATTTAATTGAATTTTTTTTGAATGTATTAGCATAATGTTAAATCAATTTATTTCTTGGATAATATAAGCGATATAATCAATTTTAAATTAGTTCACATGGAAATCGAATAGTAAAAAAATCTACTTTTTCTTCTGTTTGAGTTTTTCTGTAACATTTGAAGATTCAATAATTTCATTTGCGACTCAGGGATAAAGCAACATATACATTTAACATTATATCATTGCGAACGTGCTCGTTTACAAGGGGTGAAGGCTTGCGCCGGGAAAACGTAGGAAAATCAGGCAGTCGGGTCGAGCAAGCGGAGGGGATGGATGTGTAGTCCGCTGCGCAAATTTAATACTATAATGAAACTTTTAGTCTGTTTTTCATTCATATCTTGAGTCATATTTGTTAAAGTTAATAGTAAAACAGTGTTTATTAGTCCTACAATAGTTTTAAGGACAATTTTTAATAAGTTCCAGTGGGAGTGTTAAAATACTAGTGGCGGGAAACCGTTTTGATATCTCGCTTGACGTGTTGTGTCCTATGTGTACATAGAGCGAGAGGAGCCGTCTGCCCTAGAGGGCGGCCGACATGCTGGATTCGTCGTGAATCGATATTTTTGGACCGCTGTAGAGCAGTCAGCATGAGGTCTCAGACTTAATTAAGGTACGCCAGGTGTTAATAATATAGTATTCGTCAACGTATATCTATCTACATTACACGGACCGTACCACCCGTCAAGCGTCAACATTTACGTCACTTGAGAATACGAACGCGATGTACGGGTATTTCGAATATCTATATTTATTATTTTAGTGAAGTCATCTAATATTTTATCTTTATTTTTCTTTTAAATATAAGGTACAATGAAATATTTTTTATTAATGCTTATAGAGCAATAAATTATATGATATTCTTCATTACATTTACAAAAGTATTAGTCATGAGTGAACATTCGATTTAAAGGTTAGTTATCAAAGAAAATACTTATTAATGAAGGTTCACATTTGGCAGGTGAACGGTGAATTCGTAATATTGACCCATAGGTTGATTCGGGTCGTATTGAAAGAAATCGGAAAAAGGACAGCTTCACTCATTATCACGTTCAAAGCAACCCTTCCTGAAAATTTTAGTTCTTTCCGCAAAGGAAATTTATTTTTATCTAATAGGAATTCGTCTATTTAGTAATACCTCGTTATTTTATCTGTTAACGATAATAGTTGTCGTGTTCAAAATAGAATAAATTACTCAATTGAAACTGTAGAAATGCAACGGTTTTATAAGAATCACGTCTTTGAGACGTAAGTATTATTTTTGACAGTAATTTTATGCATCTGTCAAAAACGTACACGCTGCAATTTAGAATAATAGTTAAAAGTTGTATTTAGACTTGTACCAGCAAAAAGTCTGGTATATAAGTTCTTGCAGATAATTGTTCTATATGTGAAGCATTTGATTGACCAACACGTGCAATTTATAAAACAAATAAATTCATACAGTAATTAAATTTTTCCTACCTAACCTCAACCTTAATTGGGTGTGAATTTAAAGTTCAAAAGCCCTTTTATTAATTAAGGATGCGTAGGCAAGTGGTACACCTTTAGCGTAAACCACTTAGACAGCCGCACACGTCGCGCCATGCACACCTTTTAACGTTGTCCAAAACTCGAATTTTTAATGAAAATTATGATTTAACTTCCTTTCAATATTGATCATTATAATTACAACAATTGTATTGCCGTGAAACATGAAACTAATTACTGATACTAAACGTAAAATAAACGAAAAAAATCACTCGCATCAGGTACTTCTCATTTTCTAATTTTTAAAACCGTTTACGATTTTATATAACTAGAAAATTTCAGCATAGAGTCTTGAACTGATACGTCAGCATTGTCGAATGAATACAGAAATATAACTCGAGTTAAACGTATTTTTATTATTTATTCTTCATTATTACAAAATTACGGACGTCCTCGATTCCGGGCACTTAGATATTGTAATTGAACTAGTATATTCCATAAGGTTTTTTTGTCTTTTTATAAATTATTTTTTGTTTAAAAATATTAGTAGATTTTTGTTAATTTACTAATATTTCTTGTAATTATTTCAAGTAAGCTTGAAAAAACTTGTGTTAGTAATAGTTCGCGACAATAGTCGAATGGTGTGATTTGAACCCGCAACCGCTATATCGGTAGTCCGTATCCATAACCATTAGGCTATTGGTGCTTCGACAATTAAAAAACGAAATTAAGAACATACATTGACCCGTACGATATCTGTATTATTCTTTACAACATTTTGACATATAAGTAGAATAAATAAAAAAACGCTTAATCAGTTATCTATGAGTTCATCCCTACTTGTTCTACGCCAAACTTCATGTAAATCCACGCTGGTGTTCTAGACATATCTACTAACAAACATCCCACCTATCGCATTTATAACATTGGTAAGATTGGCAATATAAAATGGAATTAAATCGTTTCAGTTTTGTTTTTTGTTAAGTTAAATGCTATTAGAAATTAAGCATTAACGTAGTAAATACTATCCAGTTGTGTTATCAAAAAATATTGCAACTCCATTGTCATTTCAACGCTTTGGTTGTTTATAAGTCGAATAGGCTAAAGACCAGGCTCCGTGGTCATTAATCTGCCGGTAAACTATAGTAATCCCAACTATTGCCTCTGACATATTTATTATCGCCACAATCCGAATATCTCCCGATAGTAAAATACTGTATTCATAATAAAATAGATATTTTTGTTCGAGTGGTACATTTAAATGGTAATTGTATGATTAATTTCAATTCAATACATGAATATTTTCAGTTTATCTTTTAGAATGTTAAAAAATATGACCACTACGTTAATCTTCGTGAGAATAGATAACTGCAATATAGTGTAATCGTTTATTATATTTACTTTCCTAATATAAATTGATATTTTACTAAATAGATACACAAGGGAAGAGAAAAGATATACTATGTTGCAAAATTCCTTTTATCTTTTACCTTTTTGATACTTTTTGAGCTCGCTTTTATAAACCTTTTTAATCCTAAATAAGTTGTACGTGTCACATGCTTAAAAATGGAACGGAAACTCGCTCAGCCCTTGTAAATCCACGTACTTAAAGCCATGTTCGGGAATTAAGCCTTTAACGGAAGGAAATTGATTTTCGTCGCTATTATCACTTGAGTGTTCTTGTATTAAAAAATAAATAACCATAGAGAAGGAGAAATTCTTTTTCGAATAAAAAAAATAATATAGTTCTGTTGTTTATGGTTGTTAAACAAAATAACAAAAACGAAGAATATTTTGTCGTAAACTCATAATACGTTTCCACTGACGGGTCGAGCACAAATTATGAAGGAATAGGACTGGATAAAAAGTCTCGCAAGGATGTGTGTGTATTTAATATTTATCTTATGTTAGCTGATTTTGGTGGTTTTGTACGCCGTGGAAATGTTACAGCTTTTTTCTTCATAAATGCATTTTGGTACGTTCTCTTCAAAAATGTAATCGTATTGATTTGGTTAAAAAATATTTATGAGTACACTAATTTTGGGACTGAGGATGATGTAAATATTTCAAATGTTCTTTTTAGAGCCGGCGCCTTTGTGGCGTCAAAAATCTAAAATCGATAATCGGTTCGCGTCTAAGGTCTATAGTATAAATGGCACTCCAAAACGAGTGTGAGATAAAGACTCGTTAAAGTACTTGAGTCGTGTAAGCCGGCGGAGATAGGTCTGATAGCTTTTAGGGTTGCAAAAAATCGGGTCATTCTTTTATTTACAAAATACTTGTTCTGAACATGCTTTAGTTGTACCGGAACTTTTTTGTGTGACGACGCCAGGCAATGGTTACTCTGGCACACAATAGCGCTGAGTGATGACGGGGAACTGATCAACGGACAGAAAAGTAACATCGCTGAATGAACGGTCCAATGAAAATATTTTCTTTTTAGATTGTTTTCGTGTCGTAATTTGCTTTATGGATTTATCAAAGCAAGAACACATTATAGAATATAAATTTAAATAAATACGCAATTCTTCTTAAAAATGAAATGCTATTAGTAAGTAACATTGTCTCCGATTCTCGTAGCATTTTTAAACGTTATTTCAAAAATTATGCTTGAATTAGATTTGTAGATAAAACCGATACATTTGTTAACATTGTCTAATAGCTCGTGCGGCAGACAAAAGTATTATAATCAACCCTTGTCTGCCCACTGTTGGACATAGGTCTTTCTCAATATCATACACAGTATGCTGTCCTCGGCCTTCCGGTTCCAAGTACAAAAATATATAAATTGTAAATTAAAAAAAAAAAAAGTTTTGTTGGTTTTTTTATGAGAGAAGGGGGCAAACGAACGGCGAGATCACAAACGTGGTTGTCGACGCCCATGGACATCCGCAACACTAGAGGAGCAGATGCGTTGCCGGCCTTTGAGAAAGTAATACGATTTCTAAAACTTCGTTGCAAATGCGCCTTTCAGTTCATAGTAAATGTTTTCGTTTGTAAACGAAATTACAATTACTAAAGTTGACCATCAAATGAAAGTAGGGTAATTTGAAAACATTTTCGCCTTGTTATTTTCTTATAATAAGAAAAAAGGATATTGTATGTATTAAGACTTTCTTTAATACCCACCGTATATCGGTAACGAGAGAATAAAATGTAAGTGGTTCCCTCTAAATGGATGCAATTGGATGCAATCTTGCTGTCATCGGCGTATTAACAATTGCTTTGTTGTTTGCCGACAATCGTAGATTTCGTATCTTTATGGTTGCTTAATTTTATGTCTTTCTTCCTTTTAGAGCTAGAATTTCTTTCCATACTTAGAATTACCGACGTACTTTAAACACTACTGGTTCGTGGATCTTTAAAAATAAATGCTCGTTCAGTATGGGGCATGACATACATTCATAGAAAGTTGGAGTCTTTTTAAATTGTGATTGAAATCCATATCTTTGCAGATGTTTTAAGCTTATTTGGAATATCTAAAAGAAATACTAACGTCACATTACATGTTACTGCTAGCTCACTATTGGCTCGAAACTAGTCGGTACCTACACCGATCTACACGTGAGTTAAGCTGTTATTATAAGTAGTATAGTGTAATGTCTCACGAAAGTTTTAAAAATGTAATATGTGTATATAGAAATGTATTAGAATGAAGTATTTAAATACTTAAACTCGAGTCAGTATCTTTACCTGGCCGAGGGCAGTCAGAAATCTCGAAACCGGTCTCAGATAAAGATTAAGATTAATTAATAATGGTTTATTTTGTACGGCGTCGTTTCGAGAAGCAGGTGCAAACTGGCTCCGGACTGTACGGTGACACAATCGACTCGATTAGATATCTTCTGACATAGATAAGTAAATAGAATAATGGGTATTTAATAGCAATCCTGATATATCAAAGAGTACGTTAAAATAGGAATTGAGGAACGAAGTATTTGATTATTAAACAAACGTTTAAAATGCATCTGACATATAACCAAAATTTTTTTCTATAATTTAATTGTTAAATTGTCAATTTTACTTTTTTTACGTTAATTCATTGGTATTAAAACAATCTATATCATAGAGAATGAAATAAAAAGGACAAAAGCGAGAATTGTCCAAACAAATATTTGTACATTAATCTACTTATTAATAGAAAACTTTACATTTACATTCTAATGCCAAATTCATGAATCTTACTTATATGGATTGATGGGTTTTTTCCCAGTGGGTTACTACAAAACGGTTAACTGATTTAGATGAAATTTAACACAGAAATAAACTACTGTTTAGGATATCTTATAAGCTTCTTACTGTTTTTTTTTTGTGCGGACAAAGTCAGTAATTCATATAATTACCAACATGTTCGTTCGCGGTGTTCCACTCTAAAAGCTATAGTGGCTTGAACGTTTCGTATGTATTGAGTCGACGACGCTGGCACAAGATCCATTAGAATGCAGGTTTTAAACATGTTTGTGAGAAAATAGTCGATCAGTTGTCAGGAAGACGACTAATTGCTTTTTATTATCCCGGTGTGTACTCCTCGTTAGTTAAACTGTGGGAAGGGGCGGAGTTTGCCGACAGGGCAATTTTTAAAGTGGAACACAGTGAACGGTTGCGACTGTACATATCCATTATTATTGTCTTGTCATATTCAATTGATAATATTTACGACGAATCGCTTTATTCGTAAGTTACTGAAGTAATTGAAATTTTATTATCCACGCTATTTCGACTGCGGGGTCATTAACATTTTATTATTCCATTTATACACACCATTAATGTGGCAAAACTCGACTTGAATTCTCGACTCGGGCTAAAAAAAATATGAATTGTTTGATTATGTTTAAACATTTTATGAGACGCTACTATAAACTGTCTTTAGAATCGATAAAAATTCCATTGACCGTTCAACATAGTTTACGTGTACTAATAATAAAAGCATCTACCTGAATAACATTGAGTCCTCTCAGTGCAGTCGTTCACGTATTACGTAAGCACTATACGGGAGCGGTGGTTTTTTCTTTGCTTATTTTTGACATGGGAGCTAGATGGTGATTACGTTAGCGATAGTTTTTACTTTTTTTTTACACATATTGGAAACAAACACATTTTCTTTGCTTGAAAACTAACGATAACTATTTGTAAGGGATGATCTTAATTAAAAAAAATTAGAATACATTAGTAGAAAAATTCATATACCAATGTGTAAAACAGCATCGGCTTTGCTTACTTTTGCTGAAGGGGGAGTGGGTAAATCATAGTAATGAATCTGCTTACGTAATACTTTAACGGTACCAAACATAAAATGTTAGCAACTTGCGACAAACGTGTGGTGTTCAATTTTTATACATAATAAGGTCCTGTGAATTAAACTATTAAAACTTTCGTGAGCCATTTCACTATACTACTTATAAAACGGCTTAACTCACGTGTAACTCGG
>JAODUI010000023.1:5503895-5514341 GCA_027563995.1 Papilio gigon
GGGGATCGAACCTGGACAATGTCGAGTATGGTCCGGTCCGGTCAAGCGCTTAACAACTGCGCCACCGACGCTCTACTTGCTAGCTACTTGCTTCTGTTTATTTTACGTGTGATGAGGAGACCATACAAATAACATCGTCAGCTCACTATACGTCCTCGCCGAGGACCTGACTCGAACCTTACCCTACTATTAGAGGTAACTCTATCCGGTATATTTTAAATAAAGCGTAATCGGGCCAAAAATACACTTCCATATTCTGTTTAATTTAGTCGTGTGTAATAAAAGTTTGGTTTGTGACTATTTGTCATGCGATATATATTTTTATACCCATTATTTGTAAACTAAAGGAAATAAATTAATTTAAACTTGATATAATTCTTAATAAACGGCATGTCATTTCTATTTTTGAATTAATTGCTTTTATTTATGTTATCACGTTTTAGTTTTTTGTAACACGCTTAATACAATTAATTTGTTTTCAACGTTAATTAATGGAAAATTATCCTATTGGTTTCATATTTAATGAATAGATATATTGCTGAACATTTTGTTTGATACAAAAATTAGTTACACCTGTTTTTTATAGTGTACACGTTAGTAATAGGATTGTGTAATCGCCTATGACGTCATTCCTAATTGTCTGTGTATAAGCGACGTTGAATTTGTGTCATTAGTTCCAATGACGTAGCAATTAAAACGATCGTTAGATTGCAGAATAATTAAACTGCGAAAACGGCTCGGTTTTACGTACCATCTCAAAATTATGCTAATGATCCCAGCTGCCATCAAGTCGAGTGTAAAAAAGCTGACATTAACGCTTAAATAGCTCCACCAGATAAATATTTACCAAAGTATTTCTCTGTGGATGTATATATCACAGAAGGAATATTTTGCGCAGTACCCACGGACGTATAGTTTTTTAAATCGTATCAAAAATGGAACAGAAAGGCGAGTTCCGCATATTGAAATACCACGAAAAAGCAATCTCGATTCGTGTGTCAAAGAGTTTTGCGGAATGTATATATCCAGTTTTTTTTTAAAATGAAACTGCACTAAAAATGAATTGGACAGGACACTGCTACCATGTAACGTTTGCGTTCCGTCTTCTGAATAAAGTATGCGATCTCATCCTTTTAGCATTTCCTTCTCTATTTCCTGTATCTCAAATTTCTTAACATACATAATAAGTTGCCGAGAAGGTGAATATTAAATGCGCACAAACATCAGTACTATAACAAAAGGTGACAAAAATAATGTTTCCGTTTTATTAAACTGTGTTGAATCACTTACGCAAAAGATTCTAGCTATAGTCTAATGGTTGCTACGAAACCAGCCGACTCGATTTTATCTATCTTGAACTGTAACTGCGGACGGCAGTAAGTCGTTGGATGCGGAAAGCGGAGGATCGCATACTGTGGAAGGCATTTGGAAAGGCCTATGTCCAACAGTTGGCAGACAGGGGCTGTTGATGATGATGATGATTATGAACTGTAAGTTCTTTTGTTTAGAAATTTCTAGTTTCAATAGCATACAATTTTCTTTTTCAAAGATAAATTAACGGATTTAGTTTATACAAAGTAGGTTCCAGTGTAAGTCCAGATTGTAGTGTATCTTTTTAATTTTAGTAAGTTATTAGTAAAGTTATTAATATGATTTACATTTTATTTCCGTAAGAGTCACGTTTTTAGAAAAATGAATTTTTATTTACAGAAGGGATATAATTTTTCTGTTCATTGTTTGTATATGTTTGTGGGCGGTTTAATGGAAATTTCCTTTCTTATATTTGCTATTGAATATTAAAGGCAAGCAAGAATTTAATATAACAATTTCAATAGAACATTTTGATGGGATCAGTCTTCGCAAGCAAATACAATTTGGGTATTATCAAAAGAGCAGTGAGTAAGCATTTTCCGAACTAACGTGTTTATCTTAAACATCTTTTTTTCTATAACATCTTTGTCAAACAGCGGCCAAGAAAGTACAATGAAGGTAATTTGATTTGAAAATCTTTGCACATCATATCTAAAATAAGAAGATTTTTTTCTTTAGCAAACATTAACAACATTTTGTTCAACACAAGACTGTACCTTTTTTTAAAACATTGTTAATAAATGAAATTATGAAACATTTGACTCAAATTTTATTACTTACATATTTAACTATGAATATCTAATTTTATGATTTACCTAATTACTTCACTTAGTGTTTTAAATAATGGTTAATCGACACCCACAGTGCGACACCGAGTACGGTTTTAAGCAAGAATTTCGTGAAAGCAATAACGTTTCTCTGTCTCAAAGGCCGGCAACGCATCGACGTAAGGCGTCGACGATCCCGACGCTCGTTTGCCCCCTTTTTATAAAGAAAAACAGATTAACAGTGGTAGAGATCTCTACAATTTTTTCGAGTTTGAAAACTGTTTTTACGGTGTATTTTTCTATGTTTTTCAAAATCACATACGCTCATCTCTTTGTCATCGTGGTCATAATTCTCTTAAACAATGAAAGCACAATGTAGGGCAATAGGATTATCATGTCACCTTACTGTTTGCTAGCAATTTACGTATGCCATAGCACATATCACTGTATCGTAATGCAACGAAAATGTTTCGATTTTAGTTATGTCTACATAAATACTGTGTTAATGCGCAAGTGTATAGACATCATAATATTAGGAGTGTCAATAATTTTCAGTTTCAACTGCAAATATAAATGTTCTATAACATATTGTTGTTCTCTCATACTCATTGAAAAAAAAGAAACAACAATATGTGTAACGGCAGGAATGGTGTAACATAGACGTAAATTAATTAAAACCCTTCTTCTGTTGCCATTTCGTATCACAACTTCCTTTCAAAGGTAAAATCTTCACTTTATATTTTGATATACATTTCTAAACAAATGAAATTTCAATTTGCTTACGTTTTGGATCCTATTAAAATTAAATTCCTTACATCTCTGAGTATTGCGTAGCGCTGTCAAATTATGTTAATGCCGACAGTTGCCGACAAATTGAAAGAGGGAAGTCAACACTGACGATGGAAGTTTTTGTGAAGATAAACATTAAGAAAACTGGTTAATACATTAAGAAATAAGTATATTTTATGACACTCGAATATTAAAAAGTGTTATTTTAGTAGAAAACGTGTTAATTTTAAAAACTACGAGTAGAATTTCCAAACCACTACTTTGATATAGTAAGTGTAGCCACTGGGTTTGCCGAGGTCAAACACGTTGGTCCAGTGCGAATTATTTGACGTCACACATTTATTTTATATTTCTTCGCCGCCATATGCAGGTCACTTTGCTTCACTATAAGAATGCCGGATAAATGTATATGAAATTTAATCAATTCGATCGATCGATTAACACACATGTACATGACAGGGATGGGACGTGGATATGCAGATTACGTGGTCAGGTTCATATGAACTGAACCACCGATGCCCGTACACAAACTCTACCTATAAAATATCTTGTCTTTACCTTTGAAAGACAGAGATAACAATGCTTTTGTAGAGGCGCGTCAGCGGTGAAAACTGATCTTAATGAAGTAGACGAAACAGTCTCCGCGGCAAGGCGGATTTAAGGTTCATTATGAACAGAGGATCAAAGCGGGGTTGTAAATTTCTGTATGCGGTACGAATAATTTAATTTGAATTAAAGTTTTCGCAACAATGTTAAATTCGAGTTTGTCTACAGTAGCGTAGAACGTGCAATTGGGGTCTTTCACGGCGTTCCGTCATAAAAGTTACAGTCGTTTAAACGTTTTGTACAGCTTGTGATCACTCGGTCACGACAATCAGTAGAACGCAAAAGTTACATGACGAAAAACATTCGAATTGTCTTAGCTGGTTTCATTTGTTTTGAAAAATCTGATTATCATTTTAGTTCGATCCAAGGTATATTAAATAAATCATTAATCTCAAAAGTCGTTATGTCTTGAGAAGTGAAACTTCATCTTATACTACCCATTATAAGGAGTAAGTGACGCGGAGGCATCCCATCTTTGATATTCCATTTTCAAAGACGGTACGTCCCTTTCATAATAAGGAAAAAATTAAATGTACACGGCTTCATATGTCTATCTTGTACGCTTATGTTCGCAGTTATATTTGACAAGTTTTATCCCGCGACATCGTTCGCGAGGAATTAAAAAAAAAACTAAGAAGCCTATCCGCTTTCACACATAGATCTATGTAATTTTTTTTAATATCTGTTTAGTCGTATTGAAGTTACTAGCTATTAAACATGCATGCATGTAAGCTTTCGTGTTTACACTAAAAGTAAATTAAAAAAATACGAACCTTACTCTCACTAGTTCAGATTGCCATTTTCCCAAGTTTTTTACGCGTTACCAGGTTCGAAGTTGATTATGTAACTTTTGCGTCTTTATCCGCTTTTAACTGAAAATATAAAGTTAGGTAACAGACTTTAATTATCGAACCGGGAGATAAAGTTACATGAAAGAGATACACGTGGATTAAAACAAGATTTTAAACTTTTCAGCGAGTTATTAAGTCTTGTCATTGATAGGGATTTACATACTTTAAGCAACTTATCTTGAAAGCTCCCTAAGCTCGAAACTAGTCGGTGTCGACACCAATTGAATACATGAAAGTTAGCCATTTTATAATTTGTTTAATATGAATGTTGTATAGATTTTATACTTAATAAATCGGTGTATCTTATATCTTAATGTGACAGTTTAGATTGATGGATATTTGTTATTATGTATCTCCATAGCAGCTTAATTTATCTTGCTGAAATTTGGCACAGATTTAGAACACACCTTTCTAGTTCGTGTAGACTACTAAATATTTTTTGTTTAATTTCGCGCGGCTGATTAATCTTATTCATATATTTAACTTATTCTCTGCTTACGTGGTATTAAAAAAAATAAAAAATTATGGAAACAACAATCTTTGGTAATACAAGTTTTGAACGATGTTATTCAAATTCGAAAGTACGACTACAAATTTAATATATTTTAATTTTACCGCGACAACATGTGTTCAAAAATATATTTGTATATAAATTATGCTTATCTATTCACAAATAATGTCAAATTTTTTATCCAATACTGTGAATTTCATAAAACAATTGAATAAAAAAGGTCAGTACGTCCCATCGCATTTATTTTAATGTTTATAGTTTTGCCTATAACAAAGTGTAGAGGTCAGTGGTATTTCGTTTCATGGTACACATTCATCAGTGCATTACTTTCCCCTCGAGACGAGATATAATGCATCGCGCCTCGCCGCAAACGGTCAATGGAGTACATTACTGCATTTACACTAATAACTCTTCTGCCGGAACACTGAAGACTTCATATTCTTTATTGCTTAATACTTTTTTTAAATTAAACTGTACTTTTATATTGCAATAACTTGTATCGACGGCGTCCGAGCGGAATTAAAAAAAAAAAACTTCGTAATTATGTGTGCTTACAGACTGTGTTCCAAATCTATGGTACATCGACATGATTTATATAACTGTCTGGAGATAGATTGTAACGTCTATAATGTTAGTAACATTTGTTACATTAAGTAACATAAACTTGTATTAGTTTACTTTAGTTATATGTTATGTAGGAAAACAGTAGCAATAACATATTTAATTTTGAAAATTAATAATATACTCTGTCACCGCTAATTTCACTTTATGGTTTAATAAATTGAAACCTCATTTACACAGTTCTGCACAGTACGATGTATTCTATGAAATTACAAACCGACGTTGAAATTCTGAGCGTTGAAATTTAATATTCAAATTTATTTTTAGTCTAATGAAAGCTTCATTAAGTTTTCAGTATACATGCTGAATCTGTTGGAAACCTTAATGTAAGCTATATTTGCGTTGTGAAGCAATCGTATCTACTTTATAACATTCAAGTCTATTCAACGTTTATTTTTTTCTTTAGGTTTTACAAAAAACGTTTCTATATATATTTTTAAGTTACTAGTGGACTGAGGAATGTGTATAATTTTTTTAACTCAGAAACTGCTTAATGACTTTAAATGAAATTTGGTACAGGGATAGATTTTTATTTGGAATAACGCTACTGAATTAGTTTTTTTTTAATTCCGCACGAATGAAGTCGCATGCAAAAGCTTGTCTATTTACACTTTCCTCTTTATTCTTTATCTCCTACAAATATTTAGAGTCTAAAGCAATAATGTATCGTTGCTTTGGTCTCAAATAACTTGCTTCACTTTGAAAGAAATGCGCAAAGATAATGTTTACCCGACTCAAAAAAGTGTCGTCTCACTTTATTGAATAAAATTGGAGTGGCCTTATTTTATTCTACATTTTTGCAGCCGTGACACTTTGATACATTAACACACACTATGTTACACTTACATACAAATATATATTTTTAAATACATATGAAAAGAAACAATATGTTACCATAGACATTTACAAAGAAATAGTAGATAAAAGTATGTAATACAAAGATGTATACGGAACAAGTATATTTTTAAAAATCATTGATAATTTTTTTTAAAATTTAAATCATGTTTTTTTCGTTTTTCTCGTTCATGTTATACTAATGAACACATTTTTATATAATATGTAGCAATAGAATAATCACAAACACGTAAACAAACCGGAGATACGCTAAACTTAGTCTCATTAAAATTTTAAATGAGATCAAATATATTTATAAAAGCTTACGAAAGCTGACGTTGTATCGATAACGATAATGGATGTTAATAATAAGCGATTCGCGAGCGAGGCCTTGCGTTAAGAATAACACTTGAGCCACTCTCCCTCGATATTTTCTTTTTCCTCTAACAAAGTTATATTAAACGCGAGGTCGCAAAAATTACTGATTTTCCTGCTTCCACGTCAAAACTTATTACCGGATGTCACAGTAAAGGATATTTCATTTTTTGTCATTTCAATCGTAAAATGAAACTTGGTGGTTAAATTTGCAACGCTTATAGTTTTCAATAATATAAATTAATTCATCTATTCTTATTACCTAAAGTAAGTAACTTAAGCTAATTTTGAATTAAATGATTAAAAATACGTCTGGTTTGTTTAAAATGGCTTCGGTGTAAATCTTAACATTTGTAAATAATGGGAAAAAACATAAAAGTTAAACTTGATGCTTCATACTTTGAGATTACGATCTTAACAGTGTAGAAGTACAAGGGAAATGTAATTTATTCACAAAGGCCCATTGAGAGACGTAACAATTATTTAAATGCCGGCTTACAATTTAAAACAATCGAGGATGAGGGACGATGAGTTGAACAACGGGCGAATCAGCATTTTCCGTACTACAGAAACTTGGAATTCAGACGAAATTATAACCCATTTATTGGGAAACCGGACTCTATTAAAACTAATTCTGGTACATAGTTGGAAAGAAGTAAGTATGAAAAAAAAATTTAGAATGGAGCCCACGGTTGGGAGTCAGGAGTGTGACGCGTCCTCCCTCCAGGTAGACCGACGACTTAGTGCGCACGGCAGGAAATCATTGAATACGGAAGTCGGACGACCACATATTAGTAGGTATTGGTTAATGCCTATGTCCAGCTGTGGGCAAGCAAAGGCTGAAGAAATTATAAAAAGGACAATGACATCGCCTATGCCAAGAAACAAGAACAATTAAGGCGACTTATTCCAAGGAAGAAGTATTACCCAAGATTTTAATATCGTTCAAATCACTTACGCTACAAGAGGGTGACGTCACGTGCTTGGTACGATTTTATTCTAATACATAATGACACATTGTTTATAGTACTAGCGATATCTCCAGTCGAATGTTACTTGCTTTACGGTGCCTGAACATATTTGTATTTAAATATCGCTACATACTGTTTCACTGAGCAGATATTAAACTTAAAATTTGGAATGTAAAACATAATAATCGCCTGCGAAACTGTGTTTTAATAGTGTTAGCTAGCGGCTGGAATTGTATTAAATTACGCGGACCGTGCCTGCAATTTTGGGAAGCAGACTTTCGTTGGATAATGATGCGGTCGAACGATAATGAAAAATGTTTAGCTTGCAATTTACGTTAAATTGTTTTTTTGGCAGTTTTCTATTATTTTTAGTATTTTCAGATTACTTTTAAAATTATCCTTACAAAATAATTATCAATGCAATTATAAAGTTGCTAAAACTTGCTGTTTATAAGTTCACTTTGTAACCCTTTGAGGAAATTTTGTGAACTGAACGTTGAAATTTGTCATTCTGAAAGTTAAGTTGAGAAGGAGTGCATGAATGTTATTTTTTTGATAAAATAAAAAAATATAAAGAAAGAAATAAAAAAAATATACGATTATCTATATTGCAATACAATATAAATACACAATGGGCGATCTTAAGGTACATTTAATTAACGCTTTACCACAATAATTTATAAATATTAGAAAATTCTGTGTATCCTATAAAAGGCTTTAATTTGACAATTCGATCGTCTTATTCTGTATTATTAATATAGGCTTGAGACGGGATGAAAATTAATAATACGAATATATAGGACGTATAATCAATGAACTTGTCACACAAAAGACTTGAAACCAATATCGCAGTCTGTTCGCAAAGAACACTTGGGTCGTTATTGAATCTAGCGTTTCGCAACTCTGACGTTTTCTTTATTAAAAAGATACATTGATATCAAGGCGCCGAGTTCTTAGCGCAGCGGAATAGTTTTAATATTACGTTTGTGACATTGTTATTGGTATACGTTACAGTTACGACTTAAGGTCCTTCAAGAAGAGAGCGTATGTCTCCCTTAAAGGCCGACAATGCATCTGCGATTCCTCTCGTGTTGCTGATGTCCATGGGCGTCGGATCAAATAATTTTAGGCGATCCGAGGCTCGTTTGCCCCTTTAATATAAAAAAAAGACCACGAGTCTGTAGAGGCACTAATAAAAAAAAAATTGTTTAGTAAATAAAAGTACGTCAACAGTTTTTGTTAGAAACTTTTATAATTCTATTAGCAATTAAATTAGTAATCATGTTAAAATCAATAAAGCTTGATGAAATGTGAATTAATAATTGATAAGGCGCACACATGCATTACGATTTTCTTGTAAATTGAAAAATGATTTTATGGAAATATTGTTTGAGTACGTGCTTTTTAATTGTTGTAAGTATTTTCATTGGATTCACTGATAACAAAACACGAACAGTTCAATCTCTTTTGGTTATATTATATTAATTATTACGCCTCCTTCTTTACAAAATTTTACTAGTTTCAGTGAACAATACATATATTTCTTTACAAATTTCTTGGCAGTTCAAGGTCTTTCTTCTTCGGTTTTCCAAGTCGCAATATATTAGGCAATCATTATAAATGTATGAAAGACGGAGGACCATATGCTGTGGAAGGCCTATCCAGCAGTGGTTACACAGTATCCGATAATGATGACTGTACATTTGTTGTGTACCTTGAGAATTCACTTTATTTCGCACCGTCGTATGCCCTCGACAACTCCGTGAACTTCATAAAGGCCACCTGGATCGCTCGGTATCATGATTCTAAGCCAGTTTAAGTTCATAATAGAAAATTTGAACATCGTGATGTCATCAGCTCACTATACTGGTGACCAGGCTATAGTCAACTCCCGACGCCAGACCCAGTGCATTGATTTCACACATATAGAATTCCTTCGTAGAGTTGACATCACGATGTTTTCCTTCAACGTAAGAACGTCGGATGTACATTACACGAGGATCGAACCCGAACATATTAACATTATGTCTAATTTTAAATTTATATATCAGTTTACAGATACAAAAACATCGAACCGCGTCCTACAAATTACAAGGTCCGACAATGACTTCACAAACATGTTACATTCTCTGATAAAGACCAACGAGAAGAGAGTTAACTCTATAAAAACATTGATAAATTTAGACGATCTTAACAAAGCGAAAGTTCTAAGAAATAAATTGAATAACGAAGGCATAAACAATGCCGAAATAATAGGTGTTATTATTGGACAAGTTGAAAATAACGATTCATCGGAAGAATTAATAGAACATAATAGAAATGATTTGAACAGACGGCATAATGTTATAGGGGACGGTAGACGTGGTAAAAGAATCCAAGCGTTGGGTAATTATAGAGTTGAGACGATTGTAAAACCTATGGGCAAGGATACTGACACTAGCTCGTCCGAACTGGACTGTAATCCAAGTAAAAACAATTGCAATGCAAACAGTAAATGCCAATCACGGTGCACGCCGTTTTGTAACGACGCATGTAACAACGCTTTCAAACATTTCTGTCTAACATACGCCTGCGATTACAGTATGAAAGCGCAAATGGAAAACGAATGCAATGATTTCTGTATGAACACCAATTAAATCATCAACAGCCCTTGTCTGCCCACTGTTGGATATGGGCCTTTCCCAATGCCTTCCACAGTATGCGGTCCTCCGCCTTCCGCATCCAACGACTTCCTGCCGTCCGCACTAAGT
>JAODUI010000023.1:5514441-5559714 GCA_027563995.1 Papilio gigon
TTGCTGATGTCCATGGGCGTCGGATCAAATAATTTTAGGCGATCCGAGGCTCGTTTGCCCCTTTAATATAAAAAAAACTATAATAGTAAGAAACGTACATATGTCATGTCAAAATTATTACTTTGATTATTAAACTATTGTAATGCTATCTTTGTTACATTTTACAAACTCAATATTTAAATACATTAATCAAACAAACTTCCGTTAGATTCGAAATTAAAAACCAAAAAAGGATAATTCTCTCGTTTTGCGTCTCTCATTTTCATATTATATCCATTTATTATAAAATCAAGAGAATTAATATGATATTGGGAGCCTAAAATATAACAAGAACTCGGAATGTATTTGCATAATTTCAATTATTTTATCGGACGAAGGAATCACAAAGTTAACTACTGTGGCAAATTTATATCAGCGTATGTAAAGCGGTGACGTCATTACGTTCGGGTTTCAGCTCATGGGAACGCTCCGTTATTATAGGACACAACACGTGTTGATATAAAAATTAAAATCACTATTCTATACTTCATAGACTTAAGGTAATATTTCAATATGTTGACAAGGTTGTCGTCGTATGGACATGTTGCCAAGAGATGATGAGCACATAAAGAAGAAAGTGATGAATGTGGATGGCTATGAGGTAGAGGTAGACCGACTAGGTGTGGATGAATTGTATGAAAGAGAATATGCGTAAGAAATGTGTGAAAAATATGACGGCTAAAAGAGATGTATGTAAAAGTCGTCCATAATGTGCCGACACCCCATCCCTTTTCCCTAAAAGGGCAGGTTGATGATGATATATTTCATTATGTTTACAACTAAGAACTAAGCTCATTCTTTAAGCGTGCTACAGCGTAAATTTAAAGCTTGATATATTGCGTAAATTTTGAGTTACTTAATGGTCACTTAAGTGAAAAATATGACTATTAAACAATTTTAAGTGCGGTAAAAAGTCAACGTTAATTGTAAAAGTTACAAAAGTCCTTTACGATTCACTCCGGCGCAGCAACAAAAATGTGATCGTGAGAAAGTATTAAAAGCTTTCAAACATCTTAACAAATAAAGCCGTGGACTTTTCTAAGACGCGGTCGTTACAGAATGACATTGTTAAGAACTGCACGGTAAAGGAAAAGTGTATCAAAGTAGATTGCAAAGGGGATGAGAAAGTTATTTTACGAACTTTCTTCAGGTATTATTTACTTTTAAATCATTTAAAATATTAAAACAATTAAAATTTCTTTACTGTCGTATTTTAAAGGCAAAATGGGTTTAAAAATATACCATTCACCTCATCTTAAAATGTTTGACCTAGTTTCTTGTGTTAAATCGGTTTAGAGCGGTTTAAAATTTAAAATGGTTGAAGTTAAAGTCGGAAAAGTGGAGTATTCTATGATTTGATACCACTATTATCATAATACGTTTGAGAATTGAATTTATGTGAAATGTTATGGATGTTATACTTATTACTGGATAAAATAATCCTATCTTAGTAATATTATAAATGCCAAAGTGAAATGGATGGATGGATGTATGTTAGCATGTAACTGTAAAACGGCTAAGCAGTAAGTGTAGCAGGAAAATTTACGAGCTAATATTCGAATCGAATTCGACGCAATATGTATGCCATAAGTGTAATGTAAAAGAAGGATATGCGGAAAGCCCACAAACAAATCTCATATCTGCATACAATCAGGTTGAATTTTGTCTCAGAAATAAATTCCTATCTAACGAAGTTGAGTCGAGTTTTAAGTCTTTTTTTGAAGTGCTGTAATTCGGCATTGTCTATTTTACAGTCAAACATGTACGTATATTTTTTTTGCGCTCAGATTTTGTAAACCAATTCATCACCTACTGCGGCGGCAGGCGTTTGCAAATCGAATGTTTAAACAACTCACAAAACTGTCGACTCATCTTCACCGAATAAAAATGTCGGCTTGCTCCCTCTTATTAGTTCCAAGTCACGAAACGTTGACTCGGTACGGGTCTCTGACGTAGGAACTGTAAATACACAAATTCTAGTCACGTATCCACTGAAAAATGTTTCCGGCTTATTTTCCTTTTGGGTATTGAATACTAATATCAACGAGATCGCAAAACTTCCCCTTCAATATCGACTATTGAATTGTAGACGATATTTGGACTAGTTTTAAAGTTACATGATTTTATATGTAAAAATATAATAACATATTACTAACCTGTTAGAAACTATTAACACGTGTTAACTTGTTTTTTATGAATTGAATTAAAAAAAGAATTTATACGTTGCATCTACGACCCGCTGCTAATATTATTGTTATTCATATTTCAAAGATTTTAAAGTACTTTATTTCATTATTTTGAAAATCTAAAATTGAACTTTGAAAATTTTGTCCCTCGAAAAGAAATAAAATCAATAATTTTGAGAAAAATTAAACATCAAATAATGTTCTGTCTTTTTTCCCTAATAATATAAAAAAAACCCTTAACTTCAAATTTCTTTTAATTATTAAATAATTGATATAAGTAAATGAAAGATCACTTTTATTTAATTGTACGAAACGAATTTGGTGTAGCCAGTCTTAATTCCAGTGAAGAGATACAGCGCTATCTCGAGCTCGGAATTCGATTTACCTAAATTACAATAAAACCTCTCGACGTGCGTCCGTGCTCCACTGGAAACAATTACCAATACTGCTTAGATTTAAATCTCTAATATTCATTCATTTAAAACGAAATCTACAAGTACGCCGGTAACTGAAAAAAAAACAGGCTGAACATTTTTCGTTTTAGCTCAGTTCAACACTTTGTTTACGATTTTTTTTTTTAAATTTTCCGATACATATTTGTTACATATATTAAATTGGAAACTGTAAAAGTTTGGGGCAAAAATGCACAAAAGGAATTAACTAATTTCGAATTAAAAAAAACATTATTATGAATTATTTAACTGGTTACTATTAGATATATAGATACTATAGATATTAGCAAAATGTTAAGAAAGAGGCTCTAAAAATTTTAGGAGTCGCTGAACTGGTACCTCAGAGAACAAGCAAATAGATGTATCATACTGGTTTTCCCGTCTAGGTAATTTTCTATAAAATTCAAACCAATTACGTTTGTATAAATTGCATGTATGCAGTTTTCGTATCCAGGGCCTTACGTGGAACAGAATGTTATTGTTAGAGACAATCGATACTGGCATGTATGCATATTTAAAGCAGTGACAAGGTGAGCGGAGTTTTATTAGAAACAGACCTGGGCGTGTGTACTGTGTTCTAATTTATAGTGACGTCATTTAGTTTAACGCGATTTGATGGCCTTGGGATTTGCATGCAAACCACCAATATGCATTTGTTTTGTGGTTTTATTTACCTAACATTGGTTGGTAATGTTTAAGTAAAATTGTAACTGAACATTACAATTAGCAGAATATACTATCACATGATATAATTTGCGTTAAGCTAAAAGCAGAGCTATGCCAGAAATGAACCCATAGAATGGCCAAGATCAAAGAGATGATGGTGATCGTGTCCCAAGAAATGAATGCTGAATAACATCCAAAATTGCGTTATATTATTTTAAAGTTTTAATTCATCTATTAACTTCTGTAAAGTTTTTGTAGCGAAACATTTTGACCGTGTTGTATTTAGTGAAATCGCATGAATGATTTTTGTAAAAGCAAACATGAGAGAATTCTGTTTTATGATCATAGTAAAATACAACGATATAATAAAACTATGAGAATTTTACTTTGTTTTATTAAAGACAATGTTTATTTAGTTTCAGTTCGATTGTGATGTATTTATAAATGTATGTGAGCTTATTTATGTTTTATTCATATAAACAATACTCTTGTAGAAAACTTGAATGACTATACTCTACTGGTATTGAAGGTAGTAACTCAATTCTATATAACGTCATCATCCGTTCTGACGTTATGGAGTTAAAAAAAAACATCTATCAGAACTTTCGTATTATTATTAGTAAGTTTGACTGTTCAATAACATATGATAAAATGTCCTGACATTTACGAGATCAATTCAAGCGTGTGCACAGGGGGGAGGGAGTTTGAATTCACGCTTCGATTGACTACGTTTATGTCAGCGGTCAGTTCGTCTTTAAACACGTCTTATTGTGTCAAGTCAATTAGATCATTTTTAGTGTCAAATTTCTTTCGAGCTTTGTGTCCGTAGTATTTTATTTAAGTATTAATGTCGCCATTTTTTTATCCTCCGCATTTCGATATCGTTATTAATAATAAATTTATAAAATAAATAAGATTAACTTTCTGAAGCCTTTAATATTCTATATAATTACGTAGCTTGGAAATTGCGCACATTTAATGCCGTAATTCACTTTGAACGTAATGAAGCTTATAGCTTCATTAAATTTTCACAAGTTAACTGCTGTTCAAATTTATTTAGTTTTTAATTCCCAGAAATTTATTAACTGTATTAGCAAGTAATAGAAATTCCGCCATGGCGTAGGAATAGATGAACTTAGATCTCATCTATAGTGTCTAGGATTCGATTCTAAAAGAAAGCAAATTTTTTGATTTTATTTTTCTAAAAGGCCGACCAACGAGTGTACTAACGAACTACAGAATTTGTCAGCAATTTTTAACCTTTACATTTAAAGCTTGGTGAAGGGCAAATTATTTTTGATAATCCAATCTGACCTGAAAGAAATTAATTAAAAATGTTAATAACTTTTTCTTAAACGAAAAGTAAATAAAAAAAGTTTTCATACACAGACGCTTAAGTTCAAATGGAAATAGTTGAAGTGTGATTTTCAATTCATTGAGCACTGCAATCGAAACATTTTAATTTTTTTAAGGTATGAAATACATTCATGTTGCTCTGAGCTCGGGCAATATTGGACCTACGAACTTTACTGTTCGTGAAAATGCTTTTTATTTAAAGATAATGTTTAATTTAAATTTCAACAACTTTTTTATGTTGCCAATATACCAAACGTGATAGGTAATATACTTACCACAGTGACATTGAAGGGTAGACAGGAATCGAAGATTTTAACGCGATTTAGACATCAATTTTGCTTTCTTTTCATCATTTATGGAATACATGGTTTTATGTGGGCAAAGCAAACTTCAATCACTGGGTCCGCTCTTTAATCAATATTATATAAAATAAAGCTACATCTGTTATTATGTTGGTAATCTATTATGTATTCTGTCTTATTAAAAATTCGCAAACAAAACATTAACTTCAAACTCAATTAAGGTTAAATTTATGTTATGAATTTTTAAGTAAGAGAATTGAAACAAACTTTGGGTTGACGCGACGTGCGAAGAACTTTTAATTAATGGAGAGGTTGTTAAAATACATCAAGTGGTGAGGCGAAGTGCGGGAGTGTGCTTGTGTTACACGACGTCCTACCTGTTTACACCGCTTTTTTTAACGAAATATGAGGCTTGAGATTTATAAATTTGTGCGTACACACATATAAGCGCCAATAGCCTGATGGTTAACGTACGGATTAACGATCAAGTGGTCGAAAGTTCGAATCTCATTCCACTATTGTCGTGGACCATACCCTAACTATAAGCTTAATTGCAGTGATAAAATAAATGTTAGTAAATTAACAAAAAACCGTGACTTCCAAGGTTTATATTGTCCTAACGTACTCACGTTTTTTTTACGTTAACACGTACAACGTAAAAATGCCATTGTTCAAATTTTATAAAAATTTGAACAATGACTTGCAAATATCTTCGACACGACCATATCCAATATCAGTTATGTTTTCCAGATGGTTTATTATTTCATTGTTATTTTTAAAGCTACAGTGGAGATTTTCTTACCCACAATACTCCATTACGTGGATTGTGTAGTTATATTTTATTTATATAAGATGTTCGGAAGGTTGCGCTGGTTCAGCTGAGGGGATTGAATTGGGGATCCGCTCCAAGAAAATGTTTCTGTAAATTTATGTAAATGATTATAGCTGTAGTAAAACCGTCGAGGCGAAATCAAGAAAAAAAAATTGATAGAACATTTTCGGTTCAATAAATAATCATCGATATGGAAAATGGTAATCGTTTAGGAAATTTATATTAGATGTTTTAGGTTTCGTGGTATTTCATGAGCATTACAACCTATTGAGTCAATTTTATATTAGTATATAATTCATTTATTTTTATTTGTAAACATTGCAATATATATTTGGTCCGCTAAATATTTTATATTTAGAAAATCTGCTATTGATCTATTAAATAGGTTGCTGTAGGTGGCTTCCTGTCTAGAGAGGATGTCGGAGCTATTTCCCGTTAGCGTTCCAGTGCGGAACGTATCGTGTGATTAGACATTTTAATTGAACTCTTCAACCTGTTGCTTCCTTATTACGTCTTTTATCTTAATTGAATAGGATTAGCATTTATTTTTAAGTAAAACTGTTTATATATTTACCGTATTCAATTTTTCAAAGGAATATGACCCCATTTCTCTTATTTTTGTATTGTTTTATGTATATATAGAACTTTAGTGGATTAAAAAATCGATAATACTTTTAAACATTATTTCTATAATAATTCCAATGTAATTGAATTATTAAAACTTTCGTGAGACATTTCACTATACTACTTATAATAACGGCTTAATTCACGCGAAGATCAGTGTAGGTACTGACTAGTTTTGGACCCGACTGAGGTCCTTCATCAAGGTGAATTCATTGGGTCCGAAATTAGTCGGTATCTCCACAGATCTGCACGTGAGTTAAGACGTTATTATAAGTAGTATAGTCCAATATAATTCATTGGAATTGAACAAATTTGTACTGAATAAACGTATTATACGGGGTTATAGAAGTGATGCCAGCGCAGGGAAAGATAAAAGGCTTTACTGTGTACAGAAGAATCATGTAAAAGCTTATTTGAGATGGTTGGAGGCGCTTCATTTGAATTCAATGCGAACTTTGGAATTACATCGAACATAAATACGAACAAGTCCCCGTAAGCTCGTCCCCATTGAAGTTAATAAATATAAAATTTAAATAAACTTTCATCTTTATTGTACTTTGAAAATTTATTTTCGATTAATTTTAAAACCGAAATTCTAGTTAGAGACAAGGTCAGGGCGGTATTTAAATGTCAGTAGCTTTTGATCCTTGGAGTGTGAAATGTTGAAAGGTTTTTCTATAACTGAAAACTTCCAAGTGTTTTTTCGTTTTTTTAGTTCGATATTTATTATTCGACTGGAAATTAAGTACACAGTAGTCTGGTTGTGATATTTTAATCGAAAAAAAGTCTTTTAAAAATTTCGTTAACAAAATCATTTCCTAATTTTCCCATATATTATGTTTATTATACAAAATAAAAAAAAATAAGTTTTTAATTACGTTAGTTGTTGTTCTTTTTACCCGAACACATAATTTTAACGTTTTAAAAAAAATAATAATTTAAGTTTTGTTTGTAACAAAAATTGATATTTCAATTCTCAGCAGTAAGAGTTTTTTAACCAAAACCCCGGTAGAAAACTCACAAACCCTTCTGACCAAAGTAACACGAATCCCTTCCGCTCTTAGCGTGAATTACGGTTACTCCCGTCTTCCTTGTAAGGGTTCGTTTTATGTTGTACACAGGATGTGGTGGAAATCAATTATTTTCTATGAGTCGGAGAAACGTTGCTAAAAATATTCAAACGATTTTTATGATAACTCACACGATGAAGGAATTTATAACACGTTTAAAGATAGATTAAAGTCAAGTAACATTACACGTGTTAATTAAAATCACGTTTTATTGCAATGCGAATAAAGTGCAATGTTGTTCATTCTATCATAATAGGCGGAGAATATAACTACGCTTATTAATTTTATGTTAATAATTTAATGACCATTTTTTATGTACAATAATAACTAAAATAATCACAAAAGACTGTTCTATATATCTTGTAAAAAATGTGAAAAACGCTGAAGATAATAGCAACTGAACAACTGAAACACGAAGTTGTAGATCGTTATAGAAACGTGGCTACTGTTAGTACAAAAGACAATGTACAAATGTACGATATTGCCTTATTAAAAGTTACATATTTTTCGGCTACAGCTATCCTTGACTGGACGAAATTGTCTGTTATTTATCTGTTATTGTTACGAGACGAAATTGTCTATTATATCGGCTAGTCTATTGCTGTGAATAAACTATATTATAGAAATATGGACCGAAATAAGTAATTTGTATCGCGGCTAAAAATTACTTGAGTGGAAATGATTTATGAGAAGGGAAAACTTTGTTGTTTATATCTGAAGGTTCGTGATATGTAAAGCAAATTGTAAGTTGTTTAACAGAAGTTTAGTAAAAGTCCGATAACAAATTACGAAACAAATCCTCTTTGCTATCTTTAATTTGTATTATGACTACTCATTACAATTTTTATGAGAATTTTATAATTAGTTCTTAATATTTGTTAAAAAAAAAATTCATATATTTTAAAAACATTTTCACATAAAATAAATTTTCAATACATTTTAGCTTTTTCTCTTTCTTTGAGTCTAGTCTCTTTAGTTAATTAAGAAATTAACAGTAAATAATTGATTAAAAAAAGAAAACACCATATTTTAATGTTTCAATTAATATTCACAATGTCAAGAAACCAAAGAAAAATCGTCTGTCATATTAACGACAGTGAATGATAGTTCACAATTAATCAAATCCCTGATATTATATGACCTTGTTCGCTTACAAATTTCATTTTCTGGGCATGAGTGGGGGAATACTTGTATAACGTTTCAAAGGCTTATGCTATCTACACATGGCATGGAGTCCACGGGATACAGGGCAGAGAAGCAAATTTTATAAAAACCCTTTAAGCCAGTCATCATCATCATCAGCCCCTGTTTGCTCACTGCTGGCCTTTTCCAAAGCCTTACACAGTATGTGGTCTCTAAATGCTAGTCGCCATCTTTAAAATAATTAACAAAAGAGTTACATGACCACAGATACTATACTTGATAATTTTTATTTAGTTTAACTCATATTAATTTATTCTGTCAAAAACATCTTACTTCTATGATCTCATAAAAGCTCACCGTATGTAATATTTTAACAGAGAATAGGAAAGCTTTATTTGTCATTCAGGTCACGTAGGATGGAGATGGCAGTTATTATCAGTTTCCGTATATAAAGAGGTAATTATCGATAACCGATAATAATTAAGGTCATTGTTATATATTACATAATACACTTGGTTTGTGAATTCGCATTACTACTATTAGTGAAAACATATAATATAAAGAATTATTAAACAAAAAGCTGCTTCAAAATCCATTGCGGTTTTGTTTAATTAACCAAAACTATTTAAAACAGTCTTTAAGAAATTATTAAAAAAAAATCGTCTGTCATTAGTTCAGTGTACAAAAAATGTACAATGTAATTTATAATTTCCATCTGATAATTCTTAATTAACTAAATGAAAAGAAAACAAAATCTAAATTAAAAAAGTATTACATTCATCAGATACAAAAACTGTACAGTAAAAAAGGTTTATATAACAAAGTTCGTGTTTTATATACTTAAGTGAACTAAGTTAAAAGTTTCGAAGCATAAATACATGAAATACAGTTATTATGTATCCTTATCTATTAAATTCGAATACAATACACAAATTATTTGTACGCCATTGAACTCCGGACGTGCCATTAACCAAGTAACCTTGCTATACACTGTGGCCTTTAACAAATAAGATACGATACAGCTGAAAGTTTAAAAATGCTGACCTGAAAGCTTTTAAAATAGAAATGTCAAACGACTACGACGATAACGAAGTTTTACATCGATAAAAAGAAGCTTTGGTATTTTTTTTTACTTTTCATTATTATTAAATTATTATTCATTGATTTACATAAAGTTAACAAACTACTAAAATGTTTCCCTAAATTAACTTATTCACGCATAGAGTCTACACTAATTGTTCAAGTTACGGTAACTAACTAGAATATTATAATTGCTATAACTTCTGTGTACTAAAACGAGTATTATCATACGAACATTATAAATGCGAAAGTTTGGATGGATGGATGTTTGTTATAACGTATCTAGAGAACGGCGTAACGGCATAATCGTAGAACATGTTTTGGAAAAACATATTATAAACAAAATGAAATTTGGAAGACAGATTATATAATCTGCTAGAACATATAGGCTACTCCACACAACTCAGTTTTTTTTACTAGAATTAAGTGCCGGGCGACATCTATTGTGATATAAACGACAACACACATCCGTTTGTTTTTTTTTGTTATTTTAGCTGTGTTGTGTATAAATAACACTGCAAGCAAAAAATGATGACAATTTTCTAATATAACAGTACTTCAGATGTGTCTATATTTTCCGTTCGGTTTATAAGTATCACATGTGTGGTGAAGGTAACTTACGACGCCGTTAACCTCCACAGCTCGGCCCGGGTGTAGACAATTGACGTAATCAGGTTGTCTCTCCCCCGCACGTGTTCCCGACACGATCATGATAAGATGAAGCTGATAGGGAGTGTTACGATCGACTTGTTTCCGCGATATTACGAACTAACTTTCTCTACCAAATGTCTTATGTAGAAACAATGGTAGAGTTCCTTTAAGTTTTGTTTTACCGTTACTAACTTATAAGACATAAGTTCAATATTTAATTGACTAATAATTTAAATATTAATTATAACATAGAAGCGCCAATAGCCTAATGGTTATGGGTGCGGACTACCAATCTAGCGGTCAAGAGTTCAAATCCAGCCATTCAAATATTGTCAAAAACCATGTCCTTACCACAGGTTTTTTAGCTCACCAGGAATGCTTAAAGAAATATTGGTAAAGTAACAGAAATTACTGGTATTAAAAAAATCATAATCCAAATGCCAATCCATCTATTTGCCAATAACAATACAAAATTAATTACATCCCTTAGTCATCGCTCCATAGTTCTTACCAATCTTAATCTTAATTTCTGTCCAGTGAAACATTATTTTAATAAAAAACAAGATTGTATAACTTACCTGTGTTTTTAATGGCACTATAAATAAGACTCAACAACAATAAAATTCTCCACGTTATTATTATTTGACTTCACAAACACACCCAGCGAAGGGAAATCCGTTTGCTAACAAATGGATCTTTTGTCCCGGCAAAAGTTTACGCGGTATTAAATAAATCCCTTCCGCTTTTTCTCTACGTGAGTTATGATTACCCACAGCGTGCTTATGAGCCGCTCGTTTTTCTCTCGAATGTGGAGCGCCTCGAAATTTTTATATCCACTGATGCTTTATTAATATTGTTTACGCTATCTCAAGAATTTTTAATTTTAAACTTACTACAGTCTTGTATGGAACTATAATAAATTCAATTCACGATACATAGAGAACAGTAAAGTTGTTTTATAATATTTTTTATCACATAAAAAAAGAAAATTGTTGGAATGGAGGCGACGGTTGGGGACCAAAGTGTAGTGCGTCCTTCCTGCAGGTAGACCAAGGACCTAGTGCGGACGGCAGGAAATCGTTACATGCGGAAGGCCAAGGACCACATATTGTGGAAGGCATTGAGAAAGGCCTATGTCCAGCAGTAGACAGGCAAGAGCTGATGATGATGATAAAAAATTATAAAACCATATTGAAAGTCGAAGTATTTTTTTAAATTATAAATTACAGTATTAAAATAAATATTAAAGAGTTTTCAGTTATAGAATGTGATCGCGAAGTAAGGCACGTAAAAGAATTGTCCGGTCTGGTTGACACGCCGCAAGCGATGTGACAACAGCGCCCTCTGACGGCACTAGTATCAACAAAAGCGAAAATAACAAAGGATACCGTTTATGAAAGCAACACGCGAAAAACTTTATTCGTTGTAACATTATTCACTAGAAGACTATAATTTCATACTTACTAAAAAGTACTTAGTTTATATTAAAATAAAACGTACTGTCTATGTAATTCAGTAGTGCCAATAGCCTAATGATTAAGGGTACGTAGTATCTAGCGGCCGTGGATTCGAATCCCACCATTCGACTATTGTCGTGAACAATATCATAACACAAGCTTTTCAAGCATACCAGGAATGGTTACAAGAAATGTTGGTAAATTAACAAAAATTTGCAAATGTTTTGTCAAAAAAAAATTGCTTCTCCTGATTCTCACCTTCTTTATTTAAAGCATTTAAAATACGTCAGGAATTTTGCTAGAGAATGTTGAAATCTCACAGGAGAGTATTGATGATAGAGTTATTTATTCTAAGTTTCCCATACTAAGTTTTTTTTTAATAATATTGTTAATAGGCTAGTTATACATTTTAGTTTCATTGAATAAGATACGTCCTAATTGATATTTCATATGCATTACATTTGTAAGCCTTCAAGCCATTTGTATACGTAATTGAAGAACACTATAATGGAAGTTGGGTGTTTATTTGTGTCAAAGTGGAGGGGTCGGCGAGGAGCGGGAATTCACAGCGGAACTATTTACAGCGACAGCTCAACTTGCCGGATCTGTTATTAATAACATCCATTAGCCTTATTGCAACAATATTAAAGTGAAAGTCAACAAACTTTAACTTCACTTGCTTGTTACTTAACTCTACGGAGTAAGTAACAAGCAAGAGAAGTTATAGTAAGAAAGTAATTACGTTTATTAATATACAATTAGAAATAGCGACATCTATTATTTATAGTTCAAATTTAAACACTTATGAAGCCCCAGTAACCTAATGGTTATGGGTACGGATTACCGATCTAGCAGTCGTGGGTTCGAATCCCGCCTTTCGACTATTGCCGTGGACCATATCTTAAGAAAAGCTTTTTCAAGCTTACAAGGAATGGTCACAAGAAATATTAGTGAATTAACAAAAAAATTACAATACAAAATACACTGCAGTAACATTTAAATTTCGTCGCGTTGTATATTTGAGTACATTTAATTAAGAGCGTATAGTGCGTGGTGAAGAGTATACATTAACATGTAAAGAGCAATATTTGCATAGCCTCGGGGAACCGACTCTACTCGACTCGATAAATGAATATTCAGACTTGCCTACTTGCCTCATATTTACCCACCATTCAATCTCGACACAAAATCAACAAGCGCTTGTTCAACGCTCGCGTCAATTAAATAACTCATTGCTACGTTTACTTGTTTTCAACTTGCCTTTACTTTTTTTTTCAATAATATTGACAAACGATCAAACGGTGCCAGGATTTGGCCAAACTAGCGAAGTAGTAAAACATCTGCTTGTACAGGTAAAACTGAAAAGGACACAGTAAAAATTAATATTACGCAAGTCGATATATAATTTACTAAATTATTAGGAGATTTAATGAAGTTTGAAGATAGGTCTTCTGGTTCGTTAGCGGTTAGTAAAGCCTGTTACAAAGAGTCTCGGTGCCGCTTTTACTCTGACAGCGATGAAAAGTAGCCTCATTAAAATGGTTAACCACTGGGAAAAACAGTTGATTAAACCAATGCAGATCTTTTGTGTCATTACGTTTATGACTGTTTTTTGCTACGCATTTACCTCTTACTTTATTATAGTCTTTATGTAGCTATAAATATGTGTTTGTATTATTCCTATTCATATGTAAGAATAGCATTATTTGTGAATTTTTAATGACTTAAATGTTTACATTTAAAATGTATTTTGGTTATGGAATTTCATGATATCATTTCTAACTTCCTTCCTTCAGTAAATAACTTTCAATTTCAAAGTTGCATGCAAGAATAGTTTCGTAACCGTATGAAAATTGTGTCAAGATTAAACTCTACTCATTTGCATTTGACTCTACGAAAGTGAACTTTACAAACCGAATACGATATATCCGACATGATTGTATGTTACAAAATTAAGATAGGAAGGAAGGTCGGCACAGTATGTCCTCCTCTTCCATACATCTCTATCAGCCGTCATATCAGAACTCACACATTTCCTACGCATTTCATCTTTCACATAATCATCCAGACCTTCTTCGATCTTCCTCTATCTTTAAACCCAACCATATTCAATTTCAATACCTTCTTCATATACTCATCTTCTCTTGACATAACACGTCCATACAACGCTAACCTTTTGCACCACTGGCGGTACTTTCAAACTTCTCCTAATTTACTCATATTACAAAATTAATATTAACATGAATATGTCAGAGCTTTTTCATAGCCTTGATTTATAACACCTTTTCTAATACAATGTACCTTTTGTATTTCCTTTCGCACCATTGAAATAAATACATTGTACTGCATGGAAATTGGGTCAAGAGCAAACCACAGTCGGTTATTTGAACTTTGACAAAAGAGTGCTGATTGCCAATCGGCCAGTGATAAGAGGTCGAGAGGATCGATTTTTGCCTTTGCCTTGAAAAAGACGCCAGTGTTGGTATATTTTCAGTTACTATATGTGCCTTTGGTTAGAGCTGGGAACTGAATACGAATTTTATTAATTTAAGTGAATTATTGTTATTTTTAATATGAATTCATCTTCCTATATCCTAAATATATAAATCTACAATCGAATGCATTAAAATACAAGTTTTAATAAATCGTTTTTAAATAGATATTCTACATTCATACTTAATCTCGAATTACATAGCAGACTGAAGTAATCAGAAACGAATTAAGCTTTGTCAAGTTAAAGCCTTTAATTAAGCTCAGTGAATAACTTAAAGGTCGACTTTGAACGACATGGACGCTCTCACTGAAACTGTAAAACCCTTGTTCAGTCTAATTGAACACTTTACGAGTTGCAAGGCATTGCCATGCACGGAATGACTATGTACGTCGAATTTAGTGGACCCTGTAAACTTAATTTTACTTTCTGTTGAATTTATTTCGTCTACATAGTTTAGAATTGGAATTAACTTAAAATATATGTTTCTTTTCGATAATTCTAAGATGTTTAACATATTTCAGTAATGTCCTTTCACTTGTGTAATCCGTGACAATCTGTGATAACTTCGTTTATGACATTTAAATTCTCATAAAATAAAAAACAATAACAAAAAACAAAAAAACAACAAAAAAAAATCTCATAACTAATATAGTTATGAGAATTTTTATTACGTATCTTGTAACTTCATATATACTTATATGTTAAAACTTCAACGAGAAATAACAGTCGTGGTCAATTCTGAATTGAATTATTGAAATATTAATGTAAAATGTTACTATTTGGAGTGACTTCGTGTAATATTAATGTGAGTGACGAACCGTCCGCGGATTATAACCGTTGACCTTACAGATTAACTTATGCGGATCAACGTGCCGGCTTTAATTGAATGGAAATAGTTGGACTGAACGATAACGCTAATAATAACGAATTAAACTTTACTAGAATGGTGGTTAAACTTTTTAAATATAATAGTTGAACAAATAAAAAATACTGTGGCGGATAAAGGGTGATGATGATTATTATGAAATAAAAAAAACATGTTTGAATGTTTTTGACATATACATTTTTTATTATAACTATTTTATTACAGACGCGCCATCACTGTATTAAGGACTGCTTCCTAATAATTATCAGGCTTCCTTCAGACTTATCAGTACATAAAACCATAAATGTATTAAGTAGGTTATAATTTATAAATATACTTTAATTACATTGAAACATAAATATTTGTCAGTGACAAAAGTTTTCAATCTAATTTAATCGCTAAATGGCTCTGTCGCTTATCCGAACCCTTGTCTACGCTTTCAGGGCGCATTATATCAGACAAGGGAAGGTAAATACGTTTGTATAACGTAACTTTATCTATGTGAAGTAATAACAGATGTTATTGAAGTTTGAAACTCATAGATAACAATGAAAGGTTATTCACCAACTTAAGTCATATAAGTTCCAATAGCCTAATGGATAAAGGGATGGAGATCCGACCACGTAGATCAGAGTTCGAATCCTATGACTAATTTCTTATTTGGATAGTATTTGGATTTGGATAGTATAGTATTTGGACTCCTACTCCTGGCACAAATCTAGATTTTTTTTGGAATACTAATAATTTAACAAATATCTGCTAACATCTTATTTAAAAAATATCAAAAGAATATACAGCTATATTTAAAAGAACATAAAGAACTCTACCTCATAGAAACCATATATTGACATCTTTAATACAAAACAATCCCAGCTTTAAGCTTTACTGTTATCAATGTTCCTTCCGTTGAAAAATATTAAGGCTCGAGGGCTAAGTTACCTGGTAACAAACAGCAATTCAAACTTTCGCATGTTTATTACGTATTTACCCAATGTATATTTAATGTTTGCAATCAGTTTTTAAATAAAGTAACTCATACATTTGTAATTTTCAGTTACCCGTATTTGTTTGTAAAGTATTCGGTTTTGAAATTGTTAAGACAAGGATTACGTGTACGGTTCAGTCTAAATAGACGCATGTATTTGCGTCGTCTGTTTTAGGGATTCTGGTAACAAGTAGGTCAAGAGAAAATCAATATAAATAGAACACGCTAAAACAAGCTTAGAACCCAAAATACCTTAGGCCTTGTATGTGCAAAGATAGATTTGATTTAATAGTTACACTGCTTTTAAAAGAAGGGTGACAGTAAATAGAATGGATAACACTGATATGATGGAAACACATGGATAGAATACGTAGGAAAGGATATGATTAAGTAGTGAATTAGAGTACCTCGTCCAAACACGATGTGGAGGCCTTCAAGAGTAGAATAAATAGGCACTTGCTAAACTAACGCGTACCTTCTACCGACCACATCATCACTTGGCATCAGGTGGGATCGTGGTCAAGCGTTCATTTAGTTTCCACAAAAAAAAGACCTATCTGAAAGGAAACCTAACCCGCATAGAGCGGTATAAATCCACGGAGATGATGTACTGAAGGTCTAGTATAAGTTACATGCAGTCTATTAAAAGGAGAACAAAGAAAAAGAACGGAGAAAAAAAGTAGAAAAAATCTACAAAAAAAAAATGGGTCAAGACAAACTCCACGCTGCGTGACATTATTTTAATAACACTGCACTTATGGACATTTTATAGCTTACATTGCCATGAAAATTACACAGCTAACAACAAAAATTGAATAAACGACATAAAATACTTCGTGGAGTAATTTATTCAAATATATGCTGTAAGTGGCAAGAGTTATAGATATTTAAAAACGATTATTATAATTATTACGTAGAGAAAGACTGAAGAGAAGTCTGGATGCATCGTGTGAAAGATGGATATGAGTAAAACGGGTGTGAGTTCAGATATGGCTGCTGATAGAGATGTGTAGAAGAATAACATACTGTGACCGACCTTAGACAACAAAAAATAATGAGATTTATAAATTTCATTATTTCCAACTGTATAAAGAGTTATACCTTTTTTTAAATTTAAATTTAATAAGGGTAGTCTTTAGAATTGGTAGTTTTGAAATTTATAGATTGACCAGGTTGCTTCATGTATCGAGAATGTTTACTAATAGATTAAGTTAGCACAGTTTTAATTAAATTTCCGGCCACGTGGAAGAGTAGTTTGGTATTTCGGTTCGTTACCCGCTAACTAAGGCTGTTAAGGCTTTCTCACAGCAGCCAACGATACTCAAAGAGAAGAAATCATGTTGAAATAGTTTGTAGGTATAAATTATTATATTAAAATCTCGTTCGCTATAAATGAATAAGAAATGCTTTGTTATAGTTTATGGGACTATAAAGAATAGATACATGTTTGCTAGTGGTTGAACATTTTTCTAACTGTAATTGATAATCAAAGATTTTTTTTTTAATTTCTGTAATAAAAAATACATTAAAGAACTCCTTAATCAAAAAGAAAATTCTTTAATATTTTTCTTTCATTACGTTTCGTTCTCGTAATTTCTTTAGAAAATCATCAGTGTTTTTTTTTATCTAAAATATACGTAATTTGACATGTCTGTAGAAAATCAAACATTTACTATTCTATTGGCGTCTCACACGTCTACCTAAATAAATTCGATGACACTTGCTTTAAATGTGAAATCGTAAAAAAGTTCTCATGTTTGTAATACATACAGTAATGCGAGCCGACATTTTATACATAACTGTTTATAATTGTACAATAAAAATAGCAGTTGACATACAATTACTATGTTAAATGTTAAATATAACATCCTTATGAGGGCCAGTAGCCTAATCGTTAAGAGTACGGACTTACGATCCAGCGGTCATGGGTTCGAATCCCACCATTCGACTATTATCGTGAATCATGTCCTCACACAAGCTTTTTAAGCTTAACATGGACGGTTACAAGAAATGTTAGTAAATAACAAAAATCTCTAAGTATTTTAAATAACGAAAATAGCTGTGATTATATGGGTAAGCTGAAGTTGCGAAATTATTGTTTTTTTGAGCACTTAAATAAGAATGTTATTAAAATGTATTGTTAATAATAAGTTAATTATGATATTCAGTGTACGGTAGTCCGTTAAAGAACGGCTACGGGCGTCTAAGTAGCGAACGAGGAAGTAAAGTTTGCCCAACATGATCGATCTGTTTGCTGGACAATCTTTATTGATGTTGCCTCCATCTCGATACTGCTTGTTTTAACTTGGAACAACGCCAATAAAAACTGTAGATACTTAAAGTGATTAAACACGAGCACTTACTAATACGAGGCAAATTGTTTTTTGTCACATCTACAATATGATATGTTTTTGTATGTTCGGATAATAATTGGTACACAAAATGCAATTCAAACGTTGTTTTTTTTAAAGCTTTATATCTATACAAACAATAGTTAAATAGATTAGCAATTTTGTTTGGCCACGAGAAGCATACTAAAGTAAATAGTAATTATAAAAGGTATTTATACAGCGTCCATGGCTCAAGGGTTAAGCACTTGACTTGTGATCTGCTGGTCTTAAGTTCGAACCGTGCTAAGTAGCATAGTGTTTTCAGATTTTAGAATTTCAAATGTGTGTACATTATTCGCCGTTTCTTTGAAGGAAAACATCGCGATGCAACCTGCTCGTATCTGCGAAGAAATTCAAAAATAGCTAGTTGACTATAGTCTAGTCTCCTGTCATATGGGGTAGGCTTCTTACTGAAAACGTAGCGAACTGATGATAATGACTAGAATATTAAGAAAAATCAGTTAAACATAATGACAATAATGATCTCGGTAACCTCATTAACTTTCTATTGAGAATGACCTTAATTTGACCTCTGATGTGAAAAACTTGAAGCATAATGTGACTGACCTTCGTGATCGTTACTTGGAAAATGTAGTTTAACTTTTACTTTCGTCAGCGCGACTGTACGCGACTCGTAAAAAACTGTCGTGACAAGGGAATTGGGTCAAGAATAAGTCATAATTGTATTACATCAGCTTTTATCGCGGGAGTCATACTAGCAGACATTTGCGTCGTGAAAGCCTTTCGATTTTGACCTGAATACATTTAGCATCGGTAAATAATGTAATACATTTTTTTGGATATATTGCGTCCCAACAATCATAGATCACATTCTGGCATTTCCAATGTATACACTTTCAGAATAATATCATTGTTTTTCTTACATCATATTGTATAAATATGGAAATAAAACTAATGGTCTATATAAACTAATATAACATCACAGAATTCCTTAAGTAAACTCGAAGAAAAAAAGAGATTCCAATCATGAACACATATTGATGAAGCTTCTGTGATCTACTATCCCGGAAAAAATAGTTTCAACATTTCTGTTTTTAAAAACCAAATTATTATCACATTAACTATTGTGCACGAATTTAAAAAATACGTAATAAACTGGCATAGTAGTTTTTTTTTTCTAAATCACTCAACCCATAAGTTTAATAGCTTGATAATGTATAGCCGAAAATCTGGCGTAATTGTAGGGCTTGTGTCTACGAAAAGAATCATTGAAATATGTGCCATGGTTGCTGAGATACTGCATAACAAAGTTATAAAACCATGAGTTTTATATAATAGTATACAGACCAGCTATGGCCGCGGAATTAATTAATGTAATTAAAAGCCTATAAGTCCATCCATACATTGTTATATGTCTACCTATATTAAATTTCATCCAGATTTATGAAGCCGTTCCGAAGATACCTTCTAACAAGCATCCATTTGTCGAAAATTTTAGATTTATAATATTAGTAAGTTTACTTGAAAATGAATTGTTTACATAATTTAGCAGCCACACGTTCAGACATGTTAACAGCATTGACCTTCGAAGGGTAAGCAATTCGTAAAATGGCTCGGCTGGTGCGCCGCGACTTTATACCGCTCATAAAAAACATTGACGTGATTGCATGGAAATTGGGCCAAGAACGAGCCATACTTGTACTCGTGTTACATCAATTTGTGTCGCGCCTGTCGATACTTCACGACTCTGCCATCTTTGACCTTCAACGATATTGAACACTGTTCAAACTTTTTGCGCCTAAACAAATTTGTGACATTTACTTGAATAAGTTATTACACAATTTATTTTACTGGATATATTTATAGCGCATCAGCGGCTCAGGGGTTCTGGTTTATGTGACACGGGTTGAGTACGATCAAAATATCACTTAAAAAGTATTATTGGACGATTCTTTTTCGATGAAAACCTTTAAAAATCTGATTGGGTTAAAAGTTTTGTTTTTTTTTTAAAAAAAGAAAGAACATTGTACGATTCAATTTCTACTCATAGAAGTTTCTTATACTTTCCATTCACCCCAACGAAAAGCAATAATAGTTTGAAGCCTTTGGCTTGTTTACCGATAGGTCTGCGCAAACACGCCACTGAAACGGGTAGGCCAATTTCTTTTTTAATTGAAAGCTAATATTTGCAAAATCGTTATCGTCTTTTGAGGTTTATTTTGTCCTTGACATAATGTTTAATCTACTTTAGAAATGATATACAAGCTTAGTCAGTGCGGTGACGTGCCATTAATTTATTGTATTTTTTTTTAATATGTATGTACTGTTGCTCTGTCTTCTTTAAAAAAGCAAAGAGAAAAAGTATTCACACTCACGAGCAATGAATCCGGGTCGTCTAAAAAGACCTGTAATTCTAGAATGAATAAATCTAGAACTAAGGATGCTAGCTTTATATAATAAATGGTGTTTAGTAGACAATACAATAACCCATAAATTGAGGGACCCACTTCTTAGTTGCTGCAAGGTTACGTCATAAAAATCAAATTTAAAAAGTGTGATTTTCGAAGATGGAACTACAAAATTACTGGATTTGAATTTGTTTCTTTTTCTAATCTGTTTTCAGTAAGGCTATCAACCATATTGATAGTAATCATATTAAAAATAAGTAAGAATAGACCTGCACAGAAATCTTAACGGTACGAAATATGCAATATCCAGCATTTATTACAATTAACGCGAAAAAAAAATGTTCGCTTTTTTTCGGAGTCGCCTGAATCGGAACAAATTCAGCGAGCTATTCAAATAATCTTGCCTTTAATGAATCATTAATGTATTCTCAAAGAATATTAGCAGTTTTATATGCCAATTATAGCAGCTAATAAAATACGAGGCCATTGAATAAATGATACAGCGAGGGAGAAAAGTTTTACAGTTATTGGCCCTATTTCAAAGTGAACAAACGCCGGCGCGGCGTGCCAGCTGTGTCAGTGTGCCCCCACCCTTATTTTACACCCGAGCCCAGTATGAGCTATATGTATTAAGTAAACAATTTTCTCAAACTGTTTGCGGTGGCCGGCTGTGCTCGGGTAATTTTAATATTAAACTCATTTTTTCCGCGATACAAGGATAAAATATTTAAAATTGGATACGAAGACTTTTGTTTGTTTGGTATCATTTAATTAATTCGTACAGATATTTACAGCATATATCTTCGTAAAGTCAGATACTGTTAACTAGCTTTCGCCCGCTACTGTTGGAGGAGTATTAAAGGACACTTAATATCCGTTGTGTTCTTCGATACCGTTTAGGAGTTTGGAAGATACTGGAGTGATATTACCACATAATAATAAACGTCCATACATCCGATTTCGCGTTTATAATATAAGTAAGATAGCATTGTTCAAAACGAATACGTAACCTAAATAAAACTCAAAGGTTACCAAGTAAATCGAAGCAATCAAAATGTTATGATTTTTAACATTTCTGTCAAACACACGGGACCGTTCAAGTCAAATAATTAAGTCGGAAACAGATCATTTGCCTAAACAAACTTCTTAATAGACCTCATCGCCTATTTATTGAACCATTCCTTTTCGTACACTAAAACTACGAATCCAATATTGCAAGCGTAATTTAAATATCAAATAATTTTGCGACTTGGGTCCTATAAATTTTCACTATAACTCTTATGAGGTCTGATTATACACATCTGACAGGAAAAAAGCTTTTAAATCGATATTAATATGTTTCAGTATTTAGCACATTATTTAGAATATCCTTAACCTTGTATTTTATTTATTTAATTAAAAACTTTGTACACGAAAGAATACAATTTTATAAAAAAATCCAAAAACAATTTAAGGAGAACCGTACAGGTCAACCTAAGTCTTCAAGATTTCGAATTAGTTACTGAAATGGAATTTTACATACCCAAAATATACCTAAGTTTACCATAGCTTTTACGTATTGTCATCATATTATCTTACACGTATTCTATGAAGTTCAAAAAGCTTTGTGTAAAGCCTTATCTCGATTTAAATATAGTTACATTAATGAAAACGAATTTGGCGTTCTATAGTGCAGAGTATCTCTTATCGATTGGGCGACGTATAAACTTTACTTGTTTACCCCGACCGAGTTGCTCGAGCAGGCGGGAGTTTGTGTAAACACTTCTAGTTCCCTTTGTAAACAACCTCATTTGTTTTTCATCTGTAAATATGTTGGGACTATCTGTCTATCTGGAACACCATGATGAAAGTGTCACTAAAAATACATACATTCTCCAAAGTCTCCGTGTCACTAATTCCTTCGAATATTGGTTTATTTTAAATTTGTTTTTCGTGATTGTTTTTTCATACGTATTGATACGTCATTATGTACGATCTCAGCAATTACGGCACAGATTTGAATATTTTTTTTTTCAAATAGAAACAAGTCCTTCAATTAGATAGGTCTGATTTTAGACTATACATCACGCTAACAAACTTAGGGTATGAGTAAATTGGATTAAACCGTTTTGCAATATATGAATAAAAAATCAAAAACCAGTAGCGGCAGACTAGTAATGTTGCCAGGGTAAGATTTTTTATTTTTCGAAATCAGTTTTTATATTAGTTTTATCGAATTTAATGTGGTGTAGCCGCAGGGAACAACTAGTTACAAACTAAATATACGCAATGCGTACCTGAACCCTTACATTACGTATCACTCAAAAAGATCTGTTATTTGCATTTATTGGTCACTGGCTTTCTATTGTACGTAGTAATTACCTTGGTCTGCCTTTAATTTAGTACTATACAAGTGAGGAAATCATGTCAAACGATTTATCTGTTAAAATGTGTGTAAATTGAATTGATACAACACGTTAAAAAGCCGTACTGTTGATATTCTATTACGGAAATATTCTGTTAGTTTGTAATAAACAATGCTTCCATTAAAGAACGTCGGTGGCGCAGTTGTTAAGCGTTTGACCGGACCGGTTCGAAAATAGAAAAACACATTAGTACATGGCGGGGGCCATGTACTAATGTGTTTTTCTATTTTCGAATTGCATATGTACATTATAAATTCAAAGATATGTGTGAAATCAAACAACACGTATTGGGCCAGCGTTGTTGACTATAGCCTAGTCACCCCTAATAATAGGGTAGACTCTAATCCCCTCAGTGGGGATGTATAGTGAGTTGATGGTGATGAATGTTTTATATAGAGGAATTTATATTAAAATTATTACAGCAAAGCTAAATAAGAAAAGTTATTATAGGATTTACGTTTACGGCGTTAATAAAAACACATGTTGCGTAATTTCAATATTGGATTGTGTTTGTTATAAAGTTTCAATATCAGAAATGCTCCAAGTCATTCTAGTTCTGTTGTTTTTCCATAAGTCATTTGAACAAACACCAAATGCGAACGTGGCTAAAAGTAGTGAAGAATTTGGGACGAAGCTGGTGACTGGGTTACGGGAAGATGCTAATTTGGATTTGTCAGCGGACGAAGAATACGAGGATTTGCGAGCGGAATTACTGGCTTACCACACTGCCCTGGCTTCACTTGCTTCTTCTAGAAGTAGGTTTTACTAATATTATTTTTGGTAGTCATCAATTTTATTAATTGGAATAAAAAAACAACGAATAAAAGTCTCTGCCTTTGGCACTAGAAGAAAAAACAACGACTTAAATGACAGCTTATATGTCAAAATAGGTTCAGCTGTTTATGCTATAGAAGGTCAAAATATATTGCAAACAAAACAATGCCACATCAGTCGTGCAAAAAGTAGTTTCATTTTAAAAATAAATAACCTATCATAAAAGTATATTGAAAAAAGTTTGCCAACTTTACATAAATTCGTAATTATTGTTCTTCAGGATCGATGATGACAACACCATGTTGGAACCTCGGAGGAATTTGTATTGATAGTAAACTTTGCAGTGGATTTCGCTTCCTCACCGAGGTACCCGGCTGTAAAGATAAGATAAGGGTCTGTTGCTTCGCTTGGAATCGTTTCAACGTAAGAGATATGCGTGAACACGGAATTGGGGCGTTAGCTATGCCTTGGAGCTTGCACCGTGAATTCGGTGGGAAGGGTATAAGTGTGAAGGAAAAAGAAACACCAAAGAAATTAAAGACAAAGAAAAAGCCGAAGCAAAAAAGTGCGGCAAGATCGAAAGTTTTAGCGGTTATTTTAAAACCATGATAATAAATTATTTACAAAAGTTTTTTTTCTGTCTTTATTGTTTTCTTATCTTTTAGCGTAAAATAGGGCTGAATTTAGCTATACCAGTTAGCTAGCCAGTTTAATACTTTGGTTAATAAAATAAGTCGCAACAAGTAAATATTGTAATTACTCTTGAGTACACAGATTTTCATCTAAAGATATGAAATTGGAGTCGCGCCAATCGGATTTACTACAGATTTCATTTTACTTCAAAATTACGTGACCGACAGAAAACCGACTCTTACATTCGCTGGACCAGTATCTACTGAATTTATCACATGATACGATATTTCATTTTAGTATGAACTTCTCTCATAAAATAATTACGACTACATTTTGTCGAAAAAGTTAGTTAAACTTTGCGTGTGTATAGAACATTGTAAGTGTTAGGTAAACTACACAACCCTCAGTTTCGATTAGACGCAAAAACTTTAACTGTACAGTTCAACTGTTCAGTTATATTAATAATAACAATAACGGTTATACTCTTTTTTATATCATAAATAATTACGATGTTAAAAAAATGTAAGTTGATTTCATTGTAATACGGAAAAAATCTCGAAAGGAAATAAGTGAACGGTTAACAGTTGATTGTTTGACTTGAATTTGAATTATATTGATGAATGCCAAATACAATATTCAACTTGCTTCCGCTAATAAGCAAAGCAATGAATTAAATTATGTATCTATGCAAGCGGTACTACAAACAACCTTTGATCTCGAATTCATTCGACATTTGAATATTTAACGAAGCAAGTCGGATAACTCTGCGGAATCAAAGTTGTATGATAGCTGATGGTACACACGTTACACGGCAGATGGCTCTGCAAACAGCATTTCATATTCATGTCGGGAACAATGCGAAGTGGGCGTGTGTACCGAGGATGCACCTACTGCTCATTACAGCCTGTCTACGAACTTGCATCTGTTACGTGAAACTAAAGATCCTACCAACTTATGTTGTCAGGAGCCACGAGTAACGAGTACGTTGCAGCGATAAATTTGCAAAAGGAATTGTGATGATAGAGCTCTTTTGTTGCAACAACTGAATTAAGACTTGTTAGTTTATCTTTACGTACTAAAAGTGAATAATATTGAGAGTTATTGTTTAGTCCTTAATTGAAATTATTTCACACGTACATATCCTGTTAATTATTATGACAATATTAAGAAACATGTGTTCTAGATGCCAAATAGATACTCTGATCGATTAACGGGTAAAATTCTTAGAACACCGATAATAATTTAGACGATAATTCGTAGGTCGAGATAAATAGTATTAGTAGATAATAATCGTGCGAAGATAGTAAAAGCCTGTTGCTTGTTTCAGGTCGGACAATGGAAAATGAGAAAGGTGAACAACAATGACAGTGTATCCTCGCCGCGAACGATGACCCGGTCCGGCGCGGGCCACGCGCCCTCTACAGAACATTCGATGCCACATTACATAGGAAATTTACCGTTTATTAGGCTATGTCTACCGTTCGTATGGGCGACCGCGCACATGTACACTAAAGTAACCGCGTCCACTCGAGTGCGCGTCAACTCTCACTATTCAAAGCGTCCTCTAGTCAAATTAAAAACAACTGTGAATAAATACCTTAGTTTACGAACTAGTAAATTGCATTACAATCTTAAATCGTTAGTGAATGCTTTAGTGCAATTATTCGTTGTTGCCAAGTGTTGTATTTATAAGGTAGCGAAATGGATTTGTGGGAGGAGAGGGAGCAGAGCTAAGAAGTCTCGGATGTTGCTCCTTTTGTATATGGGCGGGTTCAACCGATACAGCGAGGGACGGCCTGATAATGATTTACATATCGGCGGGATATTTCCTATGGAGGGCGAGGGGGGCTGGCAGGGCGGGCAGGCCTGCATGCCGGCCGCGGAGCTGGCGCTGGCGGACGTCAACGCGCGGTCTGATTTATTATCCGGATTTAAATTACTTCTACACAGCAATGACAGTAAGGTGAGTCCCTAAAAAGAAACATTTGGAGAACCCCACGGTACATTTCTCTTCAAAATCTAATTCGTTACACACTAAATTAACGTTAAACGACTCTGATTTCACCTTAAACAACAAATTTCATTTTACTCCCTGTTTATTCAAGTACGTCTCACCTCCCCCACATACAACGTTGAATCTGTAATGTATTCATTTGTCTTATCAGATTATTTCTCGCTGTTAACTATTTGGTCCACTGTATGAACACGTCTGACGTCATTGGACTTGAGGTGCGATTTCGCAAGCAGACGTCAAACGTTAGCAGCAGCTGGTGATGACATAGGTTTAAATATTTGTGTTTTTGTATTGAATGAATAAAGTAAGTTGATATTGTATGAGATGCCAGTTAATATTAATCCTATTTGAATTAAGAATTGTGAGAAAAACTGTTCTGGTTTTATATGATGAAGTTATTTCCGTTGTGGTTTGTTGATTTTATATTAGTAAATAAAGTAGTTGAATTCGCATTAATTATTTAATATTTGTTGTGTGTACCTGTAATTGGTCAAATTATCTGTCTTTTGTTTTTTTTTTTTGTTACATGTTATTGTGAATGTAAGATAATTTTACTGTTGGTCTACCTTAAATAAATAAATAAATATTCCCGTTGCCAGTGTGAGCCGGGGCTCGGCGCCAGTGTAATGTATAACTTATTATACAACCCACCGCAAAAGTTGTTGCTGTTGGCCGGCTGTTCCACAGTTTGCACCACGGTCGCCGAAGCCGCAAAGATGTGGAACCTAATGGTCGTACGTATCATATGTGTTACATAATTGTAGCATTTTGCCAGCTAAAGCCGACGTTAATTACCTAAGCTTCCAACTTATGTGCACTTACAACGTTTTGAAACTTTATTTTTTAAGAAAATGATGTTTTCTACTAACATTATTTTAGTATACAGTATGATTTTAATTATGAATGTAAGAACATATTAAATGTAATTAAAAAAAAATGTTTATCATTAAAAATAAAAAAAACTCTTGTTTTTTTAATAACCGTTTCGCAACCGACAGCAGTTTACACTGTCAAAAAATCTTTACATATCTGGCTTTTCTGATATGAATCTTTACATGATTTAAGACAGTGAAAACCCACAGTAATATTGCTTTACAGCAACCTTTTGAATTTCAATAAAAAAATTTAAGCGAAGTCAATAAACTAAACGTCATCAGGTATTAAAGAGTTCAAATCGAGACATTCGACTTCTGTCATAAAACATACCCCAGCACAGGCGTTAGAGCTTATTAAGAATTATACTAGAAATGTACATTAATAAAAATATGCTTATACGTTAAACAAAAGAAGACTATTCTAGTTTTTTTTTATCTAGCTATGTTACGGCGCGTCATCGCCGGCGTTATCGGACCGCGCTCGATTCCCAACGCTGTTCCGAACGCATCCCTCAGCCACGGTGCACAACCCTACCAGAATAAAACTAATGCAAAAATTCGGCTGGTCTCGAATTGCTATTCTACAACAGGCTGAAGAAGTTTTTATATCGGTAAGATTATTTACGCTTTTAATAGTACACATGTCTTCTTAAAATAATCTTTGTACAGCTGTCTTACACCATCAATATGTTGTTTTCCCATTCTTTTGTAAGATAACTAGAGGGATGACAATATGTTTATATACAAGTGTTATGACAGTGAAAACCCACAGTTATATTACATGAATAAGCTCTTACGCGACACAACAATGACGCTATCCGGTGCACAATATAGCGAATACGTCTATTTCATATCTTGCTTTCCTATTATACTTTACATTGTCGTGTACTCTGTTTAACGACTCAGTGTTACTCTTTATTAATGCGCCGGTGGAAATGGGCCTTTACATAATAACTAACATTATAACATAGTACATATATAACTTTATTTTTCGCGTCATCTATCTTTATTGGGTCGTCAAAAAGTGGATAGCTTTAAAATGTTTTGGATAACAATATCCCACTGCAAGTCTACATTTATTGTTTATTAAAACAATATTAGTTAAATAAGTATGCAACCATAATCAATTTTATGGAACCAGTTAATATAACAGTTTGTTTTTTTTTTTGCAAATTCCATTAACTAATTTAAAACTTTTAACAAAGTTCAAAATTTTCAATTAATTAAACAACTTTATCTTATTAAAGCGCAAAACATTTATAAAGCTTTTAAAGGACCTTTAGGATTGCAGTTAACGTCACCAGTTCTTATTACGCTTGTCTTAGGTTCCTTACCGAGCTTTAAGAAAGAGTTTGTTACCAAAGGATGTGGAGTAGGAATGAGAAGGTGATTTTAAAATTTCGTTACAGACGGTTGATGATTTAGAGGCACATTGCAAGAAGTCGGGCATAGAGATTGTGACCCGACAGTCTTTTCTTTCGGACCCGAGCGATGCGGTGCGCAATCTACGAAGACAAGACGCGAGAGTGATCGTGGGGTTGTTCTACGTGGTGGCCGCGCGCCGTGTTCTCTGCGAAGTATATAAACATCGACTCTACGGCAAATCTTATGTTTGGTTTTTTATTGGTAAGTAAACATATAATGTATTGGACAGAGTATAAAAAAAAAAGGATGACTAAGAAAAGTTAAAAAAAAATTATTTAATATATCGAATTCAATAAAAATGGGAAATCATAATAGACCAATGTAGATAAAAAAATGTTTTATAAGGATATAATCATACATTTATTAAAAAAAAAACAGTACAATTTCTCGACAATAAATGATGTTGTCAGCCAGTGACATGTGTAAATGTAATTTCTCATTTCAATTGAATTCGACTATATTCTCATACAGTTTCTGAAAGATTCAAGCAGTGTGGTGTGATACATCAAACATAGACAATGTTAAGGTTAATTAAATTGATTATCCTTCGGAAAACGTAGATTAACTAAGTAACATCGTAGTTATGAATGATTTTAATTTGTGTAAACGATGTGTTTCAATTGTTTTATTGTGTGCCGTCGTATTATATGAGACTATATTTAGTTTAAGTATGGCCAACAGCGCTGCGCTGCCACACCTTACGAGATTTAATTAAATTATACCGCCATTTCGCTACAATGAGACACCTAACTGATGTTAGCTTAACAAGTTACTTCGTTAAGCTCATATCCGTGTCTGGTTTCACGATGTTGAATAAATAAGTGACAATAATTGTGCTCATATGATCTTTCAGCTTTCGGACTTGATAGTCTTTTATTTAATTCCAGATTAGAATTTTATGTTCTCTATAATTGTTCAAGAGTAAAATAATAGTAGAAACATGTTTCGAACATTGTAGGAACATGTTTCGAAATAAGTGTCGGTAGTTCGTGGATTTACTGAAACGTTAATAATTGACAAATCAACTTCATATCCATATTAATCGACAAACTCTGTGTTAACTAATTTTAAACAAAGCGAGGATCCAATTTTCATATCTTAATACACTCTGGCTCTCACCCAAACTACCTAGTTCGTGGTGATTTAGTTCACTTTGCGGTGTTGGTCTTTATTTATTTATAGCTCACTGAACTATGAAAATATACGTAAATTTCGATTGAAAATTGTTTAACTACTATATTCTTGAAATATGTAACGATATTCCATAAAAGAAATTATTTATTAACATAGGATGGTATGAAGATAATTGGTTCGAGACAAATTTGGAACGCGAAGGCATTGACTGTACTGTGGAACAGATGAGGGAAGCGGCCGAGGGACATTTAACTACAGAAGCTCTTATGTGGAATCAAAATGCTAATCAGACTACGATATCAGGAATGACATCTGAAGATTTTAGGTAAACAAAAATCGAGTTTATATATACGTATATTTACGTTAGTGTAATACAGTATTTGTATATTTTAACATTGGAGTATCTTCGGCATTTTGGACTTCCCTGTTATCTTTTGATTCAAACTAAGTATTGTGACCAGGTCCCGTTTAAACGAAGCTCTCAGAGAAGCTGGTTACGACATCGATGGCGAAAGATTTCCAGAAGGTTATCAAGAAGCACCTTTAGCATATGACGCAGTATGGGCTGTTGCACTGGGTAACATTCTGCCAACATACAATTTAGATATGTTATTGTTCTTTGTTCTATAATTAAATTTAATACTTTTAGCTTTCAATAAAACTATGGAGAAATTGGAGAAGAACGGTTTAAGCTTGAAAAACTTTACTTACACCAATAAGAAAATCGCCGATGACATTTACGAAGCTATAAATTCAACATCGTTTTTAGGCGTTTCAGTAAGTTCTCTAATATATAGTTGTCGTGGTGATCGATTGTATGGAACAATTACAAATTATACTTTCTTGTAGGGTTTGGTTGCATTTTCGTCACAAGGAGACAGGATAGCATTGACTCAGATAGAACAACTGTCTAACAATCATTACGTGAAGCTCGGGTACTACGACACACAAGCTGATAACTTAACTTGGTTAGATAAGGAACAATGGGTTGGTAAGTACTTACTTTTAACAACAAAAAAATCAATGAATTAAGAAAAAAAATTAAAACATAACCACCGTGGTTACTCGATTTCTGATTTAATGGATAGTCGTAAAATGTTTATTATTGATCATTTTATTGTGTCCTTTAGGCGGAAAAGTACCTCCGGATCGGACAGTAGTGGTAAACGAACTACGTACCGTTTCTTTACCTCTGTTCGCTTGTATGACAGCGCTTTGTATCGCCGGAATATTGGCTGCCATCGGATTGATCGTCTTTAATACGATGCATAGACATAGAAGGTAACATTCTTTTTGTTTCACTTTAATTCTTCAATGATTTCTCACTCTCCAACATTAATAGATCTATCACTATTAGTAGTTTTGTATGTTGTTTATATTATATCGATGTGATTATAACCGCAGGGTCATTCAGTGGTCTCATCCAGCTTGTAATACCGTGATGTTGTGCGGTTGTTGCGTGTGTTTGGGCGCCGCGGTTGCGCTTGGCATAGACGGCCGCTGGGTAACGCCACAGCACTACACGGGGCTCTGCGCGGCGCGAGCTTGGCTCCTTGCCATCGGCTTCTCCATGGCTTACGGTGCTATGTTTACAAAGGTGTGGCGTGTGCATAGACACACAACAAAGCCGAAAACAGAAAGCAAGGTATTAAGCAAATGTTAAATATCATTTATTTCAATTAGACTCGATAAGTCCACCTGACGTATTACAGAATGGTTAAATGATATATAATTGAATTTAGTTAAGGAAATCTACACCTACAGGCTGTTTAAGTAACTATTACACGTCTTTGAATACGGCAGATCATACATAGCATCTTGAAACATTCTCAAAATACCATTAAAATTGTAAAACAATTATAAAATAATATATCGGAATTCTCTTTGATCTTTTGTTTGCGGTGTTAAATTCCAAATGTCGATGTAGATACTTTATTGCTTTGATAAAGTTTAGGAGAATAATACATTCGATCTCCCTGGAGGTACTAAAGTTCGTAAGTTACTCGGACTTAGATATTGGTTCTGAGGTTTCTTCTTTTATTAGTATTATTAGCTAGAGGTTATTGTTCGGGAAAATTCGTTTCTACAGTACATTTTATATTTTTTCGAATTTCTAATTTAATGTAATTCTTAAACTAAACGTAAGATGTTTACATTCTTTAATTCTAAGTCGGCTGTCATGTTATTACTTATATAATTAATCTTCATTTTGTCTAAGTTCTGACTTATGTTCTATTTTGGATATAGAAACGAGTACACGGCTGGAAACTATACACAATGGTTGGTGGTTTACTAGTGTTGGATATTGTGTTGCTAACGGCGTGGCAGCTAAGAGACCCGCTGCAGAGGCGCGTAGAGACCTTCCCATTGGAGGCCCCGAGACATCATGATGATGATGTACACATCCGACCTGAGCTAGAACACTGCGAAAGTGAACACAATACTATTTGGCTGGGTATGATGATCAAAAATTGTAGAGAATTTGTTTCCATATAAAATCATTGTCAAATCCTACAATATTCCTTTTGTTTTAGGTGTGATGTACGGCTACAAGGGCCTTGTATTGGTGTTCGGATTATTCCTAGCTTACGAGACGAGATCGGTTAAGATCCGCCAAATAAATGATTCGAGATACGTCGGAATGAGCATTTACAATGTAGTTGTATTGTGCCTGATCACGGCTCCCGTTACGTTGGTGATTGCGAGCCAGCAGGATGCCGCCTTCGCTTTTGTGTCCCTGGCAATAGTCTTTTGTTGTTTCCTTAGCATGGCTCTAATATTCATTCCAAAGGTACGTATGCAACGTACTCATCTATATTACCCGAACAATGATAGGTGTAAATTGAGCATGCAATTTATTTTAGTTACTAAAAGGAATTATTTTTTTGTAGCTCAAAAAGTTTTTTCTAACAAAGAAATGCTTTGGGATTTTCCATCACTTTTGTTACATGCTCATTGGATGGAAATACTCGTAAATCAAACATAACCTATCACTTCTAACATTTAACAGCGACAAACTTTTTAAATTTGACACAGTTGTATGGGACATCAAATGTATGAAAGTTAGTTGTTACATTAGTTTAAAAGAAATTTTTATTTTTGTAATAAGGTTATAGAAGTGATCCGACATCCAACTGAGCGCGCCGAAAGTGGACGCGGCTCGGGCTCGGGCTCCACGCCTGCAGATGAAGAACGATATCGGGAACTAGTTAAAGAAAACGAAGAACTACAAAAGCTTATAGCACAGGTATAGTGGTGCTTATGGGTTTGACCACAGCTCAGGGTCGCTGATTTATTTTTAATTTGTATTATATTTCCCAGCAACTAAAATGCAATAAATAATTACGTATATAAATTATAAATGTTACAGTAACAAAACTAAAAAGGTTTTAGGGTAAATCTAGATCCAAAATATAATTGAAAAATCTAGGATGAGTAAGCCTTGGATATTTCAAATGGTCAAAATTCACAGAAGGAAGAACGCATCCGTGTACTGAAGCAGAAGCTGGCGGAACGGGAGGCGGCGGCGGATGTGACGCAAGGTACGGGCGGCGGCGGCGGAGGCGGAGGTGGAGGCGTGCTGGCCGATCTCGCCACCGCCACCTCCGACTATGGCACCTCCACCAACTACACGCGATCCTCGCGCGCTTCCGTCTCCGATCTCGATTTCTCCGAGAGCTATTTATAAATAAACCCCCTATTTCAAACAAAATCACGCCACTCATGGAGTTGCGGAAACCATATCCCTACTTTCCTCCTTTATAGATTTCCTTTGACTAGATAAAGTCATGGTCGTCAAAGTAATTAAGCAACAGTTACGTTTAAAATAGAAATTTACTTACTTCTAACCATTCCAAATAAGTACCAAGCATGCATCATGCTATGGGTTATGCTACTTTGCAATTTTTGTTTTACCTAAAAAATAATTTTAATAATTATTTACGTTGAATAATCTAAATTCTTTTCAATGAGAGTTGTGCCTTATTTTTATTTAATTAAAGTTTATCCGTGCGTTATAATTTATATATTTAATCAAATAATCAAATTGAACGGCTATGACTTAATCCAGGGTAATATTTTCTAATTATTAATCTAAACCTAACTCCTCTTTTAGAATGATCTTGGATTCGTTTGTTTTCATTTTGAAAAATCCAAATCCTAAACATTCCCAACATTTTCACATCTCACTCCTCCTCGCCTTTAACTTATTATAAATTGTAAATTGGTTGTACGATTTTTAAATTTTATGCAATAATTAAAATATTTATAAACGTTGTCGTTATAATAAATGTAAATTCAGTGATTAATAATTATTTAAGGAAATAATTGAATAAATTAAATTCTTTCTAAATCGAACTCCACGATATCTTAAAATCGACGGTACTTTGTTTTTGGCCTAATGTGATAACTTAACTATTTTTACGCCCTTAATAAAATAAAATAAAAAAAACAATAATTTTCATTCTAATCTCACATAAAAGTTAATAATTAATAATCATTTAAAATTTAATTCGCCTGTTTTGATTATTTTATGAAATCAATATCGTGTCAATAATAAGAAAACAACAGTACCTTAAAAACTGTTGAAAATAAAATGAGTTTAATGTAAGGGTAAATTAGAATGACGCAATTGTTACTTGGGACAATCATTATGAAAAGAAATTTATCAGATATTTCGCTTAATACTAAATCGTTAGTCCCATGTTATCTATTCAATAGAAATTGTGTGTATTTAATTATTAAGATCCATGTGAAAATTTTAAAATTCTCTCCCCAATCCGATTTGGATATTGTTCACGTAATGTCTTCGTTCTACCTCACTCGTATTGTAATGATTGCACGAGATCAGCCCGACATCTGTAAATATCTTTAACCTTAAAATTCCCACTAGACTGACTTAGAGATACTTCTAGTAATATGTGTTCTATTTATAAAGATGCTGTACGATTGTAAACTTCATATGATTACTGAATTCGTAGCTATTTTCTTGTAAAATTTTCGTACTTTAGCCTGTTATAAAACCGAATGATCTAGGCAACTGTTACTATTAAGATACGCTACAACGATTTAAATTTATGCTTTTTAATATTTAAAAAAAAATAAGTATGATGGATGCAAAATGTCTTCAAATTTATCACGTTCATAATTTATTAGCACAATTTAAATCATTAGATAGTTTAGATTCAATCATTGCCGGATTTCTTGTACAAGGTTTGTGGTCGTTCACGTAGTTATATAATTTTTAACATTTCATAATGAGGGCATTGTTTTATGCTATTTTAATGAACACTTTTATTTTGTGATGTTAATTCATGCAGTCAAATCTCGTTAACGCATACTTGAACTATGTTTACAATTGTTATAAATTTAAGTGAGATAATTGTAATCTATTAAATAAAACATTATAAAAATTGTTTTAGTTCTTAATTGGCTTTAATTTTTATTTTACTAAAATTATTTTTTTATTTAATTGAGTGGAGAAAAAGATCATTGTACATCGATAGTATTTTTCTATCGCTAAATTATAGGTACGTCTTACGATTTTAACGTAAGTAGTAATTTGGAAGTTATTAACAGATTGCCCGTAGTTCCTCTGTCTCCGATGTTTGCATGGTCCCCCCCCCCCCCACTGCACCCGGTCACTGTCAGCTATGTAGTGTCACTTTAATCTGGACCTTAATAAAATTTAAATTACCTGCTTTGACAGATCTGTCTCACAGTAAAATACTAAGTTATATTAAAATAATTTAAGTGCGTTATTACAAATCTATACATCAAGGGATGATTGATTAAATTTGTTGAATTTTTTTTTAACTCTCTATGTTTTTTTTTCGAAATTAAATAAATTTAAAGTTGCCAGTGTTACCAATTATCAGTCCAATAACGAGCGAACTACATGTTTTCATAAATTCAATTCAATTATTTTTACTAAAAAAAAATTGACTTCGTTTAAAATCATATACAATTGCTCATGTTTTTACAGTTTATTAAAATTCAATTGAAATATTTTTAACAATTCTTCAAAATGCTGGGTAACGAGATTTCCTTGCATGAAAATTGTTATTCAACTTGTGCTTATTTTTTAATGAAGCTTTTTAAGATGTGAATAAATTTACATTAATTTTTTTCTATTTAGTAGAAACTACAATAAATTCACGCGATTTAATATAAATGCTTTTATGATTTTCTAAGTATATTTATATTTATTTAAACTTAAAATTATTAGCTTGGATAAATATTTTATAGATATTTTATTTGCGCCCTTAACCGAGTATTATTATTTTATTAAATTAAAGTTACTTTAGGTTATGCTTTTATGTGACAAGGCCGTTCTAATATTTTTAAAAGTTTTTGAAGTATAAGTAACTAAAATGTTCTTTTTCTCTCTCGACAGATGTACAGGACGAACACGTCTAATCGCTTGCGTGGCTCATCGATAACTGACGGTTTTAGTTTAATTATTTTTATTTCTTAACGATTACTTTATGTAGATTCATTGATTGAAACATTCTTAATATTAAGATGAAGTGTTCTTATTAAATAAGATATTGCACTAATTCAAAATAACGGCTTAACTCACGCGTAGTTCGGTGTAGATGCCGACTAGTTTAGTACCTATCGGTGGTGCTTCTTTAAGGCGTGTGAATAAACATGACACAGTGTTGGCGACGCACTGGACATACAAAGTTGTCTGTAGTTTGTATATACAGATATAGTGAGAAAAATTTTTCTGTCTTATTTTTGCGGAAAAGTGCTCTCTCGAATAGCTTCAGACATTTGACACTATACAATAAAGTTCCATATTAATGTATATGAAAATGTCACTCGTTTAATTCGATAATTAATTAACAGTTCGGGTGTCATCGTATTCCGATAAAGATCCGAGTTTTCACGAAGGAGAATAATTTCTCGCTACATGTGTACCTATATGGAATTACAAGTGAGTTGAACCGTGATTTTTAATTAGTGAGGTATACTGTCTCATGAAAGTTGTAATGAGTTAATTAGATGGAACCTTAATAACGAATTAGTGCAACTGTGAGTATGTTTAAGTTGTCAACGAATGTCAGATTATAAAAGTTAAGTTTAAGGTCAAATTATGAGTAGAATGAAATATTAATTTTGATTTCTTTAAAAAATAATATAAGGCAACATTGGTTGTTGAATAAAACCTACAAAGATGTTTATATAAAATGTATGCACACTTTGTTTTATGGTGTTAATATCACACTTTAAGAATTATCACAATTTTCATATACAACAATAAATAAATATGATTACAGTATATTTTAAAATATATTGATTAAAAAAAATATATTGTTATGTCAATCAAAATATGCTAAATTGGCACTTAGATAAAGATATTTTTTATTCGGTTGTTAAAATATTTTACAAATTTTAATTTATTTAACTAATCAGTACCTGAATATTAATTTATAATAATAATACCATAAAACAAGGTATGCGTTGATTTCACATAGTGACCTACAATATGACACTAATCTGGAATAGATACTGTATCTAATAATTTCAGTTCATTTAAAAATGATATTTGCTCAGTATTCTAAAAGTTGACAAGAATCAACATAAATTGTTAAATATTGTAGACATAGATATGCGATCTATAGGCACAAAAGTAAAGCGAAAAAAGCCTCCGGAGAGTTTTGTTAAGGTTAATTTTCTCAGTGTCGTCATTTACAATACAAATTGTGCATGGACGTCAAGCTTTATGAAACACTCAACCTATAGGTTGCATGTCTATGATTGTAGATTTAAAATTTAAAATTGTTAACAGTTAATGTTACTGATTTTATTATAAATCCATCCTTTCTAACGAATCATTTGTAACTAACAAATATTAAAAGAATTGTTTAGAAAGCGCAATTCTAATATATAGTGATATTTCAAAATAATTCAATATTTACACGACATAGTATATCTTGGCGTATTGGTCGAATATAGAAGAACATTGCCAACACAAAACGAAATTCTGTGGAATTAGCTTCTGGATGCCTTTAAGATAGAAAGAGAGAGAAACGAATGCAAGTTTGATAATCATAGAAACGACAGGGATAGATGCTATCTCTCAACTCTTACGTCAGTGTACTTATGGTTGTCTTCACGCAAAACTCTGTGGCCAGTAGCGAATTACATTTAGTATCTTACATATCACATATGAAGAGATTATTAAATGAAACGACTGTATATTGTGCAATAAGTCTGCCCAGTCTGTACAATTATTATTCTTTTCTACACCACATCATGCTTTGATTTGGGTGGGTGTACAAAGGCCATTGCTCACTAGAGAGGTGTATTTGGGAGCTTAAATTATGAATAGGTCAGGGTTATTTTGCACTAAAATTATCTTACTCCTCTCATAATGATTTATTGCTCTGTCAGTGATGTGATGCCAAAAAGCGTGAGAACTGAACGTAAGGTCGATGTTTGCATATCGTATGTGAAATGCGTTGAATGGAATTATTTATTATTGAACAGAGAGTGAATTGTTGAGAGTTGTAAACAAGATTCGACCTATCTACTCATAGTTTAAAATAGGAAAAGGTGGAATGAAACAAAACGCAGCTATAAAAAGTCTATCATAGATTATAAACCATACTCGATATGAATCAAAATTGCCATTGTAAAGTTTTTTTTTTACATTTCATGTTAGACATTAACAAAATGTTTATAAAATTAACTTTATCCGTCGTTTTTGAGGTAACAGCCTCGCGTGAACAGTTGTCACAACACTGCCACTACTAAAATTATAGAGAGGACTTGAGTCTTACTAAAGTCTAGAAATGTAGTAATAGATTGGTAAGCTTTCTTTTGTTTTTAAAAAGCACTTTAGCTTTTCATGTTAAGTTCACAATATTCTCAGAAAATAGTGGTTGTCGTTTTAGACAATTTTAATTTACTTGGGTTTTAATAAATTATGTAATAAAAGTTTAGTACGTTTAACTAAACGTACGTACGTTTATTGTACTTGATATGATTTTTGTGGTTTATTTATTTTTTTAACAAAATGATCTATTTATAAATGCAAGTGTTGAATTGAATGTATTAAAGATTCTAAATCGATTTAATTCTTTATTATTTGACGGATTTTATTCAAGATTTGACTGCATAGAATTCTATTGTTTGCTTTGATTTATTGTTAAATTTTATTGTAATATAGATTTATTTAATTAATTATTAAATTTTTTTAGCAAAATGGTTGTCGTTTAAAATTTTATAAAGTTTCGAACGTGTTCAAAGTACACGACTGTGTTTTAGTGAAAATTGAACTAGCTAGTGAATTTATTTTTTATTTATTTCGGATAACTTTCTGTGATGTTTCTTAATTTAATGTTGTACTAATCACCGGAAATCATCACTGTAAATAAAATATCATTGGATGATCTAAGTGTGAACATTTTGTTTTATTATTTACCCATCTCATTATTATTACAATTAAGAAACTAACTACGCACCGACTGAAATCGGGTCTTAGTCTCCGACAGTATTTTTTTTATGAATAAAGTTTTTTAGAAACAATTGACACTCTACAGAGTCCGTAACCAATGAATTGTCAAACAAAAACAAAAATCTGAGATGTAAATATAAGTGCGTCTTTAATAAATATAGCACGGTTTAATTAAACAACAAAAAAATATTATGACAATGAAATATAAATTAAAAAGAAACATGAATCTACAAAAGTATGAAATGAAAAGGCAACATAAGAGAAAGATAATTTCCTTGGAAAAGTTATTTTAACGGACGCAGCCATTACCCGCGAGGACCCGCGGAGGCTCAATTAAGATCGTTGTATATTTCACAGGAAAATTCAAGGAATAATTAATTTAGAGGACCTCTTACAAGTATCATCGTTACCCTTAACTGTTATTACTCCGTTAATCTATGATTCTAGATCACTCATTTCTTACCACTAATATTTCGTACGTGGTTGTCCATCTCCCATGTCCCCTGGGCAAGGTTTGTTAATCGTTTCACGAGTTACTATGTCCTTACGTCACAAGTCGGTTTAAAAAACTATATTTGGCTATACATAACAATTAATTTCAATATATATTGTTATTACATGTTTTATTATGTTCAAAATGTATGGACTTTTTAAACAAATCTGTATAGTAAAAAAATTGGTATGTCTTTACGTAGTATCCGCAAATCTGTATATATTCGTCGCGATTTTTAATGGAAGAGATGTACACGGAGGTAACATAACCTATATTTCTTTACAACGCGCTGGTGAAATCGTGAAAGGTTGATTAATAAATAAAATGAACAAATTTTCAACTTGCTTCCCAATTAGCGTTAACAACGAACGTTCCAAAATAATATTTAATACTGGAAAAAGTACGTTAAAAATAAGTTGAGTACGAATGCCTTGTACTTATAAAAAAATGTACAACAGATTGAAGCGCCAATAGCCTTTCGCTTAAGGGTTCATATTTCCGATCACGTTGTCCAGAGTCCGAATCCCGCCATTGAACTATTGTCGTAAACCATATGCTAGCACAACCCTAGAGCTTAGTTAGACTGGTAAAAGAAGTAAGTTAACAACAAAAATCTATGATATGAAAAAAAAAGGCATCGTTACTTGTCGTTCCTTATTTTGCCCATAACGAATATACTTACTTACTTAAGTTCCTATATCGCCATAGTAGAGCAGGGGGCGTCCACAGTACGCCGCCAGCTCACTCTGTCCTGGGCTCTGCGCTTGGTCTCGGGCCACGTTAGCCCGATCATCTTCATGTCGGCCGCATTTAAGAATAAAAAAATTAAAAAAAAATACTGTACCATTTCAACAGCAAAATCTATAATTGAAATATCCCAGTGAGTTAAAGTACTGTAAACTTGTTTTAATGAACAAAACATAAATCTTATTGTAAGTGAGAAAGTCGTCCGCGCGGTTGCGAAGTTCTATTAAACAGATTATTTGAGGGCGCGGCTCATAAATTTTCAATAACTAAAGCGGACGTCAAAGTGAACCCGGTGTTCCGATATCGAAATTCCGCGGTAACTTCGTGCCTCGAGTTATTTCTGACAACATTTCATTGAGGTAATTTATTTCCACTGAAATTATCAGCATTTGCTTTAATCGAGTGAAGACTAATTTCATTTTCAATAACCATGACACATGGTTTCGTGCGAGCACTAAATATGTACACGAAAGCTTGTTTCCATTGTTGTTTGCCAAGAGTGAAATTGTCTTATGTAAGTATTTAGTAAGATTGAACAGTTGGTAAATATTTTGTTCTATAATTTCCAGTGGGTATTTTAAAGTATTGACAATCAGATAAATCAGTACGTTATTAACCTCCTAAATAAGATACTAGTTGTCTTTTAATTGCTAAATATTAAATAGATAAAAAATCTACAAAATTGTTAATAGGCAGGCTCTAAAGGCTATTTAAAGTAAACCTTAACTAAGAAGAAATGTCAACATTTTTTAACTAGCAAAGTTTTTACAAGAAAACTTTTTCTGACTCTTCAACAACTCGCGAAGTAAAGGTATTTTTCTTTAATTTACTTTTTTTATTTATAAAAATCGCGTTTCAAATATATTTTCCTATCAGAATGAAATCTAATTATAATAGTATTTTAACTATAATCGGTACCGTCTTAACCAAACATTTATTCCTACCTATAAATTAACCTATAGTTGGAATATTTCATACAGGTTTGACATCTAATTGTGCGGTGGCAACACTGAGAAAATTTATCCTTACCAAATGCCTCCGGAGACTTTTTTCACCAAACTTTTGAGCGTTTAGTATCCATAGTACTACCGAATAATTCATCATCATCAGCTAACTATACGACGCCACTGAGGTGCTCGGAGCCTACCCTATTATTAGGGGTGACAAGGCCATAGTCAACCACGCTGGCCCAGTGCAGTTAATCGACTTCACATCTTTGAATGTCTTCGCTTACATGTGTAGGTTGCATCACAATGTTTTCCTTCACCGTAAGAGCGTCGTATAATGCACATATGAAATTCGAAAATTGAAAAACACATTGCTACATGGCGAGGAGCGAACCCTGAAAATGTCGAGTACGGTCCTGTCAAGTCAAGCACTTAGCAACTGCGCCACCGACGCTCGAATAAAATATTAATTTAAAACATCCAATAAATTTTCTGTAACTAAGCCTACTGTCAAACAACGTCTGCGTTACAATAACGAAATTCCGAAATGATTAGTCGCTTCAATTTATTGATAAAGTTATCCGCAACAGTTGACCCTTTGTACAGTAAAATTATATTGAATTTAGTACCGTCAAATTTAAATACAAAATTTATACTAATATGATAAAGCTGACGAGTTTGAATTCGCTAATCTAAGGAATTACTAATCGGAATTCAAATATGCTTTTTATGAGTGTATTTATCAAGAAATATGTCAAGCTGAAAAGTATAAATCATTTTATAAACTAAATTCCACGCAATCGAAGTCACTCGTTAAGTTTAAATTGAATAGAAAGCTTTATTTTTTTTATAAACGAAGATAGCAAACCAGCGGCGCGATCACGTTGACCGAGCGGCGAGGAGATCCGCAGTACCAGCAGAATCAAGAATTCGCTTCGGGCCTGTGAGAAAGATATACGCTCGCTACTTGAAAACCCTAAATCTTACAAAAGTACGTCTTATAAGTAACCATTTTTCGTACTACTCAAGCTTAAATACTAATAAACATTTACAGAAGCTTAAACGTTCGTCAGTAGTGTTTAATTTTGGAATATTTAATAGTTGGAAACATGTAATGATATTATGAGGCGACCCGAAGTAATTATTGTACGTAGGAGGCTGTACGTTCAAATAATTAATATCATAACTAAGTTCCTGAAATACTATTATACAGGAACAGTGTCACGTGTGTAGGCTGGTATGGAACAGAGCCTTTTTATGAGGAGAAGTTTTAGTGTTTATGCCTGACATGCCGAGGTATTTTATTGTTCGGTTTTGGTTTATAGCTCACGAGATGTTACCTACGGTCGTTAGCCCAGATTTTATTGATTACTTTGTGCGTAATAACGTTCATAATGAAAGGATATGTTTCATATTAATTTTATAGTATTACGTCATAAAGAAAACTTTAGTGTTTGAATTTATGGTAATCTTGACTATTTCTGAACGATTTCAACTTACTCATTACAACCGTAATAATACACTCTTAACTCTAACTTTGTTCAAGTAGTTTTCAACAGATGGCGTTGTGTCGTAGTATAAGTTATTTAGATCTCAATGTTGAGTAGTTGTAAGAGTTTATATTGTCGTAGTAAATAACAAGGACCGGACCGGTCTTGGTCAAGTATTAACGAGTACTCTTGAATAATAATGTTAAGTGCCCTCTAAGTAACTAAGGTTATTTTATCGAAATTTCTTCGACAAATGTATGAAAACCTGTATAGAGGTTTAGGAACTCACAGAAGAAACAAATGTAACCTGGTTTTTACGTATATAGACTCACAAGAAACCTGTGAAATGTATATAAAAGGTTCGAAGCCACATAGAAGCGCAGAATGCTTCTTAGAGCGAAGTTATTTTCTAGGATTACCTTTGACAAGAGTTGCAAAGGAATTGCGACTGTGGAAGCAGATTTAAAAACAAATGCCGACATCAAATGCAGAGCACTGAAGATACATATAATTTCTTTAGTTGCAACTTGAACTTGATTGATGATAGTTGATTAAAATTTTTACTATGAACCATAGTTATCCAATTTTATGTCTTAGTAAAATAAAATGTAATATGTATTAAACATAAGTTTGCATAAATTGAACAATAAATCTAACCTGAATTTATCTAATATAAATTCGATAACCGACTATGTTATGAATAGTATTACTTCGCTCTAGAAAAATACTATGTTGTGGTTATTTAAAAGCATTTTTATGATGGCGGCGTTATCGTTCCGTGCCCACGTCTTGACGTGGAAGCGAACGAGCTTTCAACTAAATCGAATTTTATAGACCAGTTACATGATCACAGATATAAGAGCTTTTGTTTACATACGTATTGTTACAAAATTGTATTCGTAACATTGTAGGACATATGAGCAAATAAAATACTACCTACTAATATAATAAATGCGAAGGTTTATAAGGATGGATATTAGTTACACGGTATCTCGGAAACGGCTAGATGTACCTGAATTAAATTTGTAACTGAGGCTACTAAATTTTCAGCTACACTTAATTCTTCAATAAAATATACTTCGAAGCATCCAAAATTTGCGGAACGGTTATGTTTATCAAACAGTTGTCCCAAATTCTAGTCTCCTAAGTATATATGTAATAAGGTGTGGCCAAATTGTTTTCCAAGATTAACTTCGACGAGTGTTTGCAATAAAGCTGTGGTTTTCGTAGGAAAACGTATTACGGAAATAGCTTTTCCCGAACTTGAAATAGTTACGTGTAGAGAATAAATTATGGACATTCTTTATTTGAACTATCACAACAACTTCAAGGATCTTGTAATAATTTTTTCAATCGATAGGAGGCGCTAGTGAACTATTATAATTAAATTTCACGAACATGCTTATTTTGGATAAGTTAGTCGGTTTGTTGTATTCAATAGAAAATACTTATATGAATTTCAAACTCTACTCTTTGTTAACCATAGAGTAATGACCCACGAAATAATTAGACGTTAGGAACGCTATCCATCCCTTTAATTAATTGGGAATTAAAGCTCACGCGTCATCGTTACGAGGCGACCTCATCCCGTGTCATTACATTACCTACTTACAACGACCACGACCTAAATATCATCTCGTTAATATAGTTAATATACTTTCGTAGCCTAGTTACTTGTATTGATTCGATTTTCAACTGAACGCCGTATTTTGTGCGTGGTCAGGACATGAGAGGCTTCATTTGGGAACTCTCTTTAGTCAGATCCTAAAAGAAACGCTGTTCGTGGTATATATTTACTTACTTACTCCGCTGGCGCAGCGACCCGAAGTGGGTCTTGGCCTCCGACACAAAAGAACGCCAACGTCGCCTATCCTCGTGGTATATAGAACCATTTTATTATGATACTTCT
>JAODUI010000023.1:5568152-5583488 GCA_027563995.1 Papilio gigon
AAAAACGGCTTAACTCACGTGCAAATCGGTGTCGGTACCGACTAGTTTCGAGCCTATCGGGAGCTCTTCTTTAGGGTGTGTGAAATGATATTATAACGCATTCGCGGCCCGTCGAAGTTTAGAATTGTGACTAAACTGGAACATTCCAACAATATATGATGTTATTAATGAATCGTCGAGAAATCCAATATATCGAAGGACGGCTTCGAAGCTAGTCGTATTCAATGTTTTCTTTGAATGATAAAATTTCCTTTAACAGGGAGAAACGAATGATTCTTGTTGTAATAAAACTGCGTACAGGAAGGCATTGGGTAAGGAATATATCCAGCATCGGGCAGACAAAGGCTGATGATGTTGACGATGATGAAAGCCAAATAGTGTAATTCACCATTTGTTCTAGGACGATACATTTAAACTACATTTTACATAAATAACGAACAACAAGAGGATCTTGTCACTCTCTCTGTTAAAACCCGTGTTAGAAGAGGTCAAAAGTAACCTTATTCACAAGTCATTGAACAATAGAACAGACTCGATAACCTTAAATATATACAACATATTAGTGTTGTTAAATGACTTACTGTAACCAAGTAAAAAAATGTAGACGTGAAAATGGCTGTATTGATTGATAAATCGAAAACGGTTGCACTTTTTAGCAATGTTTGTTCAATTTTCAGTATCCGATGCGTTAACAAACTACGATCTTAGTTAGCTTCTATGCAGTTATGTAATCGATAATCAATTGATTTGAAAGGCCTGTATCCTCGCAGTATCTAACGAGCGGCCCGAAGTGGTCCGCTAGTAAAATATGGTTAGCTCTCCTCCGGCTACTCCAATTATATGGAGCAGGCATTGAGCGACCTCTTGTTCACTCAGAGCCGCAGTGCATGTGAATGCTTTCGAATATTCAAGATTAATATACGTATCTATTTATATCGTTTTATTCAACAATAAACAATGAATTATTATATTACAACAAAAATAAAATTACAGGTTTCAACTTAAATTGAAAGTAAGCAAAATTTAAACATAAATGTATAAAAGTGCATAACATTAGACCATCTTAGCATTTGTAATTAAAAATAAAAAGTATTATATTGTTAAACAACAAAAACATCTGTCCTAAAGATAACGACAGAAAAAATTCTTGTAAAAACTTTACAAAAAGCGCTCTCGGCAAGTACTCGTATTTTTAATTTAAATAAATATAAACGACGTTTAAACGAAGTGAAAATTGACAATACAAGCGACTTGCTTGCTCAGTGAGGACCAGATTGCAGACCAGATTTTAATTACAGCTTGAAATGCGATACCAAATTGTGGCTCGTAAATGGCAAAATGCCAAATAAACGACATCCATTGTAAAACTTGATGTTAGCTTAAGATTTTTTTTATAAATGATGTAGAAGACAGACTCGCTCATTTATATCTGTTGAAAAATTATGTTTATAGCTATAAATATACATATTATATAATATAAGTATATATAGACTGATAGTGCACTGTCGCACTGAATCTTTAAATTTTCACTAGAGTAATCTCTTACCATTATCCCTTCTAGTACAAGGAATGTATACTAAAGGTCTAGTCATCAACATTTTTAGTCATAGGCCTTCCCAAAAGCCTCCCAAATGATCCAAAGCCTCCCGTATGCAACAACTACCCGCCGTCCGCTCTAAGTCGCCCTCCCATCTGGAAGAAGAACGCCCCACACCACCCCCCTGATCCCCAACTGTAGCCTCCAAAGGCCTAGTATCATAACAATTTAACAACTTCGGAGTTGTTTAAAATAAACAGCAGTTCGTTATTTAGCAAGATTAATGTTTATACTTAACTTTAAGTAAAACCGAAGCTCGTGGGTTATTAAAGACTGTACTCAAGAACTGTCTTCCTTCGTCAAATATATTTCCAGTACTGCTCGTTTAACATCCTCCAATAAAATCTGACTCGACGTTCTTCAAAATTGCTTTTCTACTCCACACTAGAACATATGTAAATAACTTTTAACGACCAAAGTTTAATGTAGTTCTAGCCCTTTATATAATATAACCGATACCTATATGTTGGTGAAATTTACATATATATTTAAAGATTTTTGTGAAGTAAAGATATGAGTAGATGTTATTCTTATATTTTCTTTACTATATGAGATTGTCGACATTTTACTTATTTACTACGGAGCCGTATGCTTCCAAGAAGTATTTCAAATAAATCTCTTTTTTTTTATGTTATAGTAATGTTCGTTTAGTTGTTTAATACAATATCTCTTTTACATTCTAGTATCATTACGATAGTCAATTCAAGATGTCCTATAACCAAATATTGTCTATGTATAATTGCTTTATGCTTTCGTCAGCCTAAGCGCGATTCACTTCGTGTCATTAGTTTTGGTGGCCATCGCTTTAATTGCAACCTTTCTAGTCTTTAATGACTCTTAATGGACATTGGATTTAAACTTAGTAAACTATGTTTATGACCATTTAAAATAACTTTTAATATCATCATATCAACTGGTGTCTTTATATCGTCGGCATTTTTCAATGTCTTCCATAGTGTACGGTCCGTCGGAGTCGCATCAAGATTGTGTGAATGGTACTTGGCGACTGTCAAGTTCGACATGCCATAGACTGCCATCGGACGACAAGACAGACTTGGATGGAATTCTGCGGCAGGAATTGTAACAAATAATTCTTCGGAATACTCCCCATTGTAGATGCGGTAGAAAGTGCAGAGGGAGCTGATATCCCTCCGCAAAGCCTATCAATAAGCTCTCGGGTGTTGACATTTCGAGTGGGTCTCCGTTGTTTGCAGTCAAATGGAAGAAGCTGGTACTAGTGGGGCTCCCGCCCAGAGGTGCTAGCAATATTCCATATGAGGCCAAACTTGCGCCTTATATAGTTGTTTAAAACTATTGGTTTAATTTAGAACATAAGACAGCTGGCCTAATATAAAAAAAGCTTTAAAAGTAATTGTTTACTTTATTTTACAAAAATAAATTAAATAAAAAAAAAAACAGATAAACGTATTTGTCAAAGAACAAATAGATGTTATCCATTTTGTTTATTTGTTGGTGAATGAGTTACGTGAGTTAGTGTGTACAGGTAATGTGAGGTTACTAAATTCCTTTCCTAATATGACTTCATCGCGTGCAAGTAATCAACTAATGGAAACATGTCTGTACCAAGTAAAACATTCGTAAATTGCACCTTTTCACTTATATTGTAAGCCGCATTACTTACAGTTTTTGCAAGAATTTTAACGTTTAAATTTTATTAAAAGTCAACTTATGCTGGACGAAAGGATTAAATGAGAAATCATCATCGGGGCTCGGAACCCTATCATTAGGAATGACTAGGCCATAGTCAACTACGCTGGCCCAGTCCGTGTTAGTTAACTTAACGCACATCTTTGAATTCGCAGATATGTGCAGTTTGCATCACGATGTTTTCTTTCATATACATATTATATGAAATTCTAAAGTCGACAAACACATTGGTAAATGGCGGGAATCGAATCTGAACAATGTCGAAGACGTCGAGACCAGTCAAGCGCCTAATAACTGCGCCACCGAAGATATCAAAATTAAAATTACATATTCAAAATTTGATTCAAAAGGATACCCTCGAGATTTTCAAACGTCTGTTTTCAAATTTTTACAACTTTCATTTTCACTCAAGGTCGGCCACTCAGTTTTATGATTGTGAAATAGGAATTTATTACAGTCTGGAATAACGCATAACTAATTAAAGTTGGTTTTTAATTCGATAAGTACGGTCGCGGGCGACAGATAGAAGTTCAATCGAGCGATGTGTTGGTATCCTAATTGCCTGCTTTGATTTAAACTTAAAATACACATGCGGTGCCGGAACCTAACGCGGTCAACTGTTAATTTCATGGGTCATTCAATTACTGCATCAGTTACAAAGCTTCATGAAACTCAATTTACTTTGGATACCAGGTTTTAGAAACTTCACAAATTAGTTTCGAGTATTTCGAGTCTACCGTGCGAGGCAGTGTTAGCGGCATGTTCGTACCCTGTAATTAACTTCAACATGACTTTATGAAATGAAATTTACTTAAAGCGTAATGCTCTGTTTGTTGTAAAGTTATGTAACATCAAATTAAATATTAATTACAATAAACGTGAGTGACGTAGCGACCGGAAGTGCGCGTTGATATCTGCCAAGAGTCTCTATACTCCATCCCGCGTTATTTCGATCCAATCCTGGACTTGAAGTTACCAAATGGAGCGAGATCATGGTTAAACGCCGGATTGATCGTTGAAAAAAAATCCTTACCCACTATTTATTCTTTAAATCAAACTTTAATTTTATTGAGTAACTCTTTTACAACAGAGATGATAAACTTTCGCAAATTACTCACATTCTTCGTTAACTAGATATCCAAGTATCTCTTTACGAAACTTGTTAAGAACTACTTCTGGCTTTTATTAGACGAGTTCGAATGACGGACTCGTTAGTAACGAAATTTATTTAAATGTAATAATAAGAATATTCAATATGCGACCTAATTTATATAAATATGTAGTAGGCAAAATATGACAGTTCGTAGATATGAATTCGCTGAATAAAACACATAATGTCGCCTGTGAAACAAAGTCATAGCGCGCGTCCGTCACTCTCATCCCGGATAAAATGTGTTTACCTCTTGGGAAAAAACATTGAATAAAAACAATTGAAGATGAAATAATACAAAGAACTTTGGGAAATGATAAATGATTTTGCAAATATCCCAGTAATAGAAAACAACTTCTTTCTTTTCAAATTTACTTCTACGACAATTTTTTTTAAAATAAATTGAAAAAGCGTTCCTATGTAAAAATGTACCATTGTAATTATAAATTAAATACGATCGAAACTCCTCCAACATTCATAATCAAAGAGATTTCTTTTAAATAAAAATAGCTATGTGCACTTCTTATCCAGAATAAGTTAAACTGTGTAAAATTTCACATACATCCATAAGTACAGTTCCCTTAAAAAAGATTTACAAAGCTTCACATATTGTCTTATCCTTTAACTAATATCTTCTATTATGACAATAATCGATAACAAACATATTAGTATCTCATAAGTAAAGCTTGAAAGCTCGTGGCAGTGTGCTTTTGTTACAAAAGTTACACTAAAACATGTCAAGCGCGGTTTGAAAAACAGTAAATTGAATCCCTCGTAAAGGCCGACCAACAACTTTCACTGAAATATTGATCCTGGACTTAGATACAAACTCCGGCCACCTAACGAACCATGTCAGGCATACAAATGGCCGCTTTGCTTCACTAAAAGTGAAATATTTCATAGTCGCCTCATTGTTTTACTTTATATAATAAAATGCCGAAAATATTCTTGGTCTTTAATGAACTAATACAACTTTCATTAATTAAAAGTAATTCCGCGGTCAAATTTGTCTTAATTTTACACGTAAATGTAATATTATTATGAAATAATTATTTGAGATTTTTTTACTATCATCATCATCATCATCATCAGCTCCCGTCTGCCCACTGCTAGACATGCCTTTCCCAATGCCTTCCATAGTATGCGGTCCTCAGACTTTCGCATCCAATGACTATCCGCTGTCCACACTATGTCGTCGGTCCAACTGGAGGGACGACGTCCGACACACCTGATCACCAAACGTGGCCTCCACTCCAACAATTTCCTACCCTACCTAGAGACGCTGGATCAACAGATTTTTAACTATATTATGTATAAATTTTCCGCTACCAGTTTAACATTAAGTTGGTTACGTCGTTTTGTTAGTCCCAGTCAAACACAACGCCAGATGTTTATTATCCAAGTTTAACTTCCTAACTACAGTTTAACAAAGTTTGGGCAAAAGATTAACTAATAGCACAAAAGTTTTCCTACAATTTACCTTGCTAACTTATATTTCGTTCTGTGTTACGGCAGCGTACTGTGAGATGTCATTGCATAGAGTTAAGTTAAGTGGAGTTTCCAGTTCCCTAAGGAGATGTCTTGAACGAGACTAGACTCTCGACTTAGACAATAGTCCAAATCACAAGATCTAATTAAACTAACGTTTTATCTAGTATTAAATTAAGCTGAACAAAAAAACCTTTCTCTTTTCACGGTTTTCATTTAATTAAAGAAACTTGCAATGATATAGGATAGATTTCTAATTCTTAGTGTATTCGAAATCAGTAAGCATTTTCTTCAACTATATTAAAATTCAATACAATATCCGTTTTGTGTAACAAAATGCAGTGTTTATAATAAAGGAAGTGTGTATGTCATCATCATCATGATCATCAGCCCTTGTCTGCCCACTGTTGGACATAGGCCTTTCCCAAAACCTTCCATAGTATGCAGTCCTCCGCTTAGTGTGGAAGGCATACGCTTAGCGTGTACGTATTTATCGTATATTTTATATTCATATTTTAAATAAATACAGCTAGGCCGAGTAACGTTTGTACATTTATAGATTCAAGTTATGCGGAGTGTTTATATTTTGTTTTCCCGACATTGGTACAGAAATATTCAATGTCAAACGCGGGGGAAGCTTGTAAGGTTAGCTGGGCGACAAAACAGCGATACGCCGTTGTCACGCGATGTTGCGTGTCCCGAGACTTTCCTTTGCTTAGGCTCAGTTCACACAAAAGCAGAGCAGTAGACAACGCAGTATTGCTATTAAAACTTCTTTCTCTAGATATGCGTTCCGACATTAACAGAACACCAACAATTACTCTGCCGCAGTATTCTGTCCTCGTGTGAATATAGTACAACACAAAACGATAATGATACTCACATTTATTACAATCACAATTAGTGGATTGCTTCCTTCGCTAACTACGAGGGAAATGATTTTGAAACTAAACACCTACAAGTATTTCAAGCCAATATAGTTATTTACTTCTTAAATAATAACCGTGTGAAGTATTTCTAAAAAAAAAAAGAATATTTTGCTAAAAACACTTGTAAAAAAACATTTTGTTTTTTGAACATGTTTTTGGGCAGTGTAAACCGACGATTAAAAAGTATATGAAGCCAATGATGAGATTATGAGAGCTGATTTATAAGCCGAGGTATAATGGTTATACGAAGTTCGGTCCCTTTCATATCCGCTCGCGGCTTCACTTTATCGGAAACAGAGACTCGTCACTAGAATTCAATATCCGGCATATTGCCTTTGCTTTTACATACTTATTCCAAGTTAATAATATAGTCGCTTCTATATACATCATAAATAAAATTATATATACTCATAGAGGTTTCTGGTTTTTGTACGCAATCGTTTTTAGAGCCTATTATCATTCAGTCGATGATCAATTTAAAGTAAATCGAATAAAACAATTTTCAAATACAAATAAGTAGAAAATAATTTGAAACAAGAAACATTTCCACAGACAACAATTCTCAAGCGACGGTGTCAACGCATCTCTGTGATGGATTAAATTGAATTACAGTATCTTTGTTCTTCAAGTACTGCTATTTAAATCAGCAAAGTGCTTATAAATAAAAAAAGTAATCGATTCAGATAATACTCCTTTAAAGTATCAAAGTCATCACAAACATTTTTGTTGGTGCCGTTTCTGCCGCACATAACAGATGGCGTTGTGGCGAGACCGTATAATATTAAAACGCGATGGATAGTCTCGCCACTGGCATAATCTAGGTCACAGACTCTTCGGTTTTTGTTGCTTGGTGGTTGTCATTGCTTTTGGAAGTTGTCCTTATTGCGTTGCGTAGATATCATTTGTCGAGTCGTCCATTTCAAACAAGTTTTGTAGATAAACAATTTTGTTTCAGTAAAATTTATTAAGATAAGCTTTTACCAGTCTACAGACGTCAAAAGCTTTTACTGGCACTAAGTAGGGCAGCCAATATCGACAATAACTGCTGCTCAATAGCTTTCAAACTTTCAGTGCAGGCGTTCAATGTAAATTCGTAGCTCTTGCGACTGAAACAAGAGAGTTTTGATTAAGCTTTACTTATACTTTGTTTTCAAATTGGCTGCTCAAGCCTTACATTCGAGAAACTTCGTCTAGTAAACAGTTCTAGTGTACGGGAAACGTGCGCCTACAAAATAAGTAACCTCACTATAAAAGAAAACAAACTTAAATATATAGAAAAGAATTATAGTTTGTTTAAAATTATTGTAGCTCTGTAGACTACACGCTGTTCCAGAAAAAAACATAAACTCTGTGCAAAATTTCATCTAAATCAGTGCATTCAAGTATTACCTTCTAACACATATAACAGTAACACAAAATAAAACTAAACGTATTCAATTCTAGCATATTAAACAAATCAACAGTTCCTAATTCTCAACACAGCTCTCTGCAGGAGATTCAGTAGAACAGTAATGTAATTAACAAATCTCACACAGAGCCTCCCACATTAATTGTTCATGTCGCAAAGTGACACGCGGTCCAATTGAACAATGGACTGCCTGACGTGACTTGAAAACAGGAGTGCATCGAATGCTGCTAAATTCATATCATCATGCTCTATATATTACATATGGTCTTGTAAACTCACCAATAGTGTATTGGTTTAACTGTCAATTAAACAGTGGTGGGTTCCCGGCCCTATTCATGACAATAGTCGAATGACTATTGTCATGAATAGTTCTTGATAATACAAAAGTAGCTTATTCGGAATGGCCACAATAAACAATAATAAATTTTAATTAACTCACTAACATTTAATTATTGAATTTAATGTTTTTTCTTTTTATTTTTTAACTTGCTGTAATTAGTATCTGACATAAAAGTGAAGTTTTAATAAAAATGATATTTTATAAAGTTGTTTTTTTCTGTGTTATGTGAAGTCTATTAGTTTGCAAAATTAATTAATGTTGTTAAACACGAGCGCACCGTCGGTTCATGTCTTGCTAATAATATATTGAGAAGCTATTGCGTTAACTAATTTCCTTTGTCTAATTAAACTGATTTATGTAAGACTACTGCAACTATGTATTCTACCTATGTTATGTATATAAACTAATGTTCAAACAGACGTGTTTTTGTTTTGTGATAATTTTCAAATATCTCATGTAATCATTCGGGTATGCTTAAAAAGGTTAGGATGATGATGTTAGGATCTGGTTTAGGACAATAGTCGAATGGTGGGATTCGAAGTCACGACTGTTAGATCGGTGGTTCGGACTATTAGCGCTGCCGCTGCAGTTTGTTTGAAAAATCTAAATTACAATTAACTGTAAATTTATTTTATGAAAGCAATCGCAGCTGACTGTAAGGAAAATATTTTTACGGTAGACTTTATACTTTATGATTCCAATCAAAGATTTTACGACGAGCCTGAATATTTGAAGTGAATTTCTTATTCGAGAATGCTAGCTCTCAACAAATTTTATATCCCTCTACAATATTAAATTCTTAATTATAATATTACGTTACAATGTAAGATATATTATTGTAAAGTGTTTACTGGTAACGAAACCTTTTAGACGATATTTCAATAATGACTAACTATCGCTCGCGACTTCGTCCGGGCAGAATTAAAAAAAAAACATAATTAAAGGCATTTAGGGCTATTTATCTATAATTAAGGCTCTGCCAGACTGTGTTCTTAAATTCTTAGTTACTCCGCTGGCGCAGCGATCCAAAGTGGGTCTTGGCCACCGACACGAGAGGATCTTGTACTGATAGGCCAGGCTAGAAAGGAGATAGAGAGCTCGGTCCAATATCTGATTATAGAAGCCTCCAGAGTCGGGCTCGGGATCAACCACGACAAACCGGATTATGTTCTTAATTTTGTATGTTTTTTTAAAGTTGAAAAAGACCTAACAAGTTTTCTAAGATTATGTTACTATCTACCCTGTTTTGATAAAAAGCAATAGATATTTAAAATGTCGAAATAATGCTACATTTTGTATCTTATTATAAAACCTCCATTTCGCAATCATGAATGGTCTGAAAATTTATCTATAGCGTAAATTCTATTCGATATCCTTTATGAAGCCATCCTCTATCTCAATTTCAGGTGACAAAATTTACCGTTCCGAGGAAGCCATATTTTGTTCATAAATACGGATATGAAATGAATAGAGACACCTCGCTTATCTAACTTTCGCAATTTATATTCATGACTCTAAATACAACTGTCACCTAGCAATCACCGCGGTTTAATAGTGAAAAGCCTAACCTTAGTGCATATTTAGTATGAGAAAACAACACTAAGTGACTGCCTAAATGATTATAAAATGACCCAGAATAAAGTAATTTGGAAAAGATGTTATAACTAGCGCATTAAAAATCGAGAATTACGTCATTTCTTCATCAGCTCATTATACGTCCCCACTGAGGTGCTCAGAGCCAACCCTATTATTAGGGATGTCTGAGCCATAGTCAACCATTCTGGCTCAGTGCGAGTTGATTGACTTCACACATATCTCTGAATTTCTTCACCGATTTGTACGGGTTGCAATATGATTTTTCTTCGCCGTAACAGAATCGGTTAATGTACATGTGAAATTATAAAATCAAAAACACAGTGGTACACGGCGGGGATCGAACCTGGACAATGTCGACTCCAGTCAAGCGCTAAACAACTAAGCCACGTACGCTCTTTTGTCATTTAGTTACAAAGTATTTTGAAAATGTTTCAAGTAACGAAATAACCGGAGTACAAATCCCTTTACACGCTCCATTGATTTCACCAAAGAGAGCGGACAACGCCGATCCTGCAATTGAGTGGCGAATTCTTTTTATTTTATCTAACAATCTAATTCAGTTAATATTTGCTTCTTCAAAAACCTTACTTATCTACAAATGTATAGAAATGACGACTATACTAAAACATACTATGAAAATCAATAATGATGCTGATTCATCAATCATTCAACTAATGTACCTTTAAGGAAAAGCCAAAGGAAAAAAAAAAACTGAATTACATTTTACGCATTTTATTTAGTCACAACAAAGTATATTTAAAAACATGCTGTATTTAGGTCAAATACTATTTCGAAACGTATAATTTACTAAAGTTGAATTGTTCCACAAATAACATGTATTGTATGATGTTACTTAGTTATTATTTATTCTATACTAAATTGTATACCATACGTCGTATAATATAATGATATGATCTAAAAATATACAGAGCAATAACTAAATGTATTTGTTACTAAGCTATTAATATTGCCAATTAATCCTTGATTTGCCTTTTATTCAGATAAATTTAAAAAAATGTAGTGCTAACTACGTACTTAAAACATCACTTTACAAACGATATCTGTGATCAAAGCATTTTTCTAAGATAGTTTTAAGCTTGTTAACGAACAGAAATGAATTTTCATCTATATAGATTACAAAGTTTCCAACATCATTAACAATTCACGGAAACTAGGTTCGAACTAAAACTATTATTTTTGCATGAAAACTCGCCCTGCGCCGGTATTAATCCCAGACCAGTTTTACAAATAGGATCTACGAAGCTTATACAATTTTTTGTTAGAGATAGCAACTTTTAGTTTTATAACTAAAATACGTAAATACTATAGACATGTGAATGATGTTACCAAAAACCAAAAATCGAATACTCGTTTATGAACTTTCAATTTAAAATCATTGTCCATTATAAAGTGACCCACGTTACAAAGGACGGTACGAGAGCTTACGCGGTTGTACCACAGTCAAATGGCGGAATCAGAAACTTCCACTATGTGATCGTATATCCGTAACAATAACCATTAGGCTATTAACGCTTCAGTCTACGCGTCGACAACGCGTCAACGATGCACAAAGGCTGATTGTGCAACTATAAGTTGTACAGTTTGCAAGCCCAGGGTGACAATTACCTTAAAATACTGTACTTATCTTATTTCTTTTTAAAATATCAGTAGATTACTTTACTAATTTTCTTGTACATATATACCTTAATATTTCTAGCAACCGTTCCTGGTAGCTTGAAAAGCTTGTGAAAGAATATCAAGACAATAGTCCAATGGTGGGATACGATACAACGAACGCTAGGTCAGTAGTCCATGCATATAACTATTAGTTTATTGACGCTTAATTTTAGAATCTTAGATATAATGGTGGCAGTAAAAATATTCATTTATCATCATCATCATCATCATATTCAGCTCACTATACGTCCCCACCGAGGGGCTCGGAGCCTACCCTACTATTAGGGGTGACTAGGCCATAGTCATGAATTCATTTATAGTGCGTTTCAAATTTAGATAAGTAAATTTTAATAAACGCCACGATAAAGTATTGGAAAGCCCATATGGCAAACGTCCAAGTAATTGCAATCCATCGAGCTATGTGAATTATTTACGCAACAATGACTTTGCGAGTATAAATAAATTGACGCTTGGAAAATGATTATTTCAATAAAAATGTTACGTAATATACAATTTATCTTTACTTACACCAATTAAAGCCAAAGTAAATTGTAACGAATATAAATTGTTAACAGGACATTCGAAAGTTTTATATCAATAATGAACTCAAACGAATTGAAATCAACTTTCATTAAGCGACGATTGAAAAGCAATTGCGATTTTTAAATAAATCATAAAAACAAATCTTCGATTAAATAGACAAATGACATTTTTCAAAATTTTCGGTAAATTAGATTATTATTTAAAATAAATTAAAAAAACAAATTTAAAAAATTTAAATGCTTGTCTTGTAAAAAATGGACATTTTGAATACTCCCGTTTCTCTATTTAGCCGAGGAAATGTCATTAACATTTTATTTCATAGTTTAAAGATATAGAACATAATAGTAACTCTCTCGCTATCTACCTAGCTCCCCTACCACACGGTGGTGGGGTCAGTCTTTCGTGTCCCTCTTCTCCACCTCGCTTTATCCTGGACATCGTCATCCGAGACTTGGCAACCACCCAGTCTCTGAGCACTCTATATTTCAATCTTGTTTTGAGTCTGCCTCTAGAACATAACACTAATATATCTACATAATGCACTGTCAAATTGCTCGGGTTTCAGACCTCAGCTGGCGACCCGGCCGATATTTTGACTAAAAGTTTAATCAGCGTAAACGCCATCCCCACTCGTTGCCTAAATTGTCTTCTTAATGACAATACAAATTTACATTTAATAACAAACTGTACAGGCAGTTCCCGCAAAGTAATTTATGTTCGAAAACATTGATACTACAAAATGCACAATATGTAGATAATTAAGAACAACAGTTTAACAAAAAGTAGATGAAAGCAAAAGAATAAGCATTAGCCCAACAAAGAGCCATCGCGGTGAAAACATCCTGTATATATAGTGGAAAGGAAATTTTAAAAAGATTTCATGAAAAAATAAGGACCGAAAAAACTGTTCTTTCTTCGTCAAATACGGAAGAAGATAAACGGTGTTCTTTCAAAATACATTAATACATAAAACATCTCAAAACAATGACCAATTTAGAAGAGAATACTTTTGTTTCTGGGGTTTCCGTTCTCTACATTCTTTAATATTTAAGTAAGAGAAAATTTAGGAAAATATAAGTGGTTTTGAAGTGTCACATTCCACGAAAATCTGTTGTTGTACATACTTTAAAATGTAACTTTTGCTTTTTGTATTCAAGTTACTCAAAATATGCTTTTAGAGTATCATGTAAATGGCACATTTGGGGATTCATTACGTGGGTTTATGAGATTTACTTTGAGAAATGTTAATAAAAACGACACGCGGTTTCAGAAGGGTACACTTCTTAGCTTACTATGTTCTAAAATTCAAAATTTTACGTGTAATATAAATTGAGTAAACATTTTTTTTTTTTCATATTGTTATTTCATGATAATTAATTTAAAACGGAATGTATTACAATCCTACTAAATTTGACTAGGGCACTAAAAATTTTAATTCGATATATAAAAACCACTGCATGCCTTTTCAACTTTCAAATCGCGCCAATCATAAAGAAACCCATTAGCAAATGATATTTTTAGACAGACAAATATATCTACATCGTACTGACATATGTTACCATTAGTTGATTGCGTCAATACAGTTCATCTATTAGGGTAATAGACGTCTATATTACCTTTGTATGTGACAAAAATTAATAGATTTAATTTATGGGACTACATTTAGAACAATAAAACGATTTATAACTTATAAAACGGCTTAACTCACGTGCAACTCGGTTTCAGTACCGACTAGTTGAGCGACGGGCAGCGAACGCGCGATAGTGCCGTTCCCACTCACCCTGAAGATGAGCCTCCGATGGGCTCGAAACTAGTCGGTACTGACACCGAGTTGCACGTGAGTTAAGCCGTTTATAAGTAGTATAAATTAAATTCTATCTATTTTTGTACCACTGTTAAGTTATTCCAGCTCCTACAGCATTCTTCGCTTGCTGAAACAAGGCAACTTAGTCTGCCGTAAAATGATTTACATCCTTTTTTAGTGCAAAAAATTTAAAATTTTATTAATTTACTAATATTTCTTTTAACACTCGAACTAAACTCAAGGCATGTACTAAGAAATGGTTCACGACAATAGTCGAATGGCTGGATTCGATCTCTCGACCACGTGATCGGAAATTTAACGTTAACCATTAGGCTGTTGACGTTTAAATTGTTATTAGTATTCTAAAGTAACTTGCTATTTCCAGGTCGTTAGCGCTCACATCAGTGTGTATAGTCGGCACAGTCGCTGTAGCAACTTGGTACTGCATCCTGACGGACGATGAGTCGCCGTCCAGTCTGGGCGGCGTGCTGGACTACACGCCCGACATTGGTGACTTCTTAACCGCTTACGGGATTATAGCTTTTCAGGTAATTTTATAGTGAAAGAGGACCGCATACTGTGGAAGGCATTGGATGAGGTCCAGCAGTGGGCAGATAAAGGCTGATGATGATAATATTACCGGCATTGAAGTTGGCACATCCAGCTGAAGAGTTCTCTTAATACCGACGCGCCAACTTTAAACAAAAAAAAGACTGATTTTACCTTTCTAAGTAAATATTACTATAGATTTTATTTTATGAAGTCAAAACGCGAAAAAAAAACACGTCCTTATATTTTTATTTGAGTGTTTACGATAAGGTTTAAGGTAAGTAGGTTAATAAAGTCGGATACAAGAACATCAAGAGAATGCAGTCGTTATAACCGATGATATTTACAACATGTGTAGTATATAATGTTAGGCCGGATTTACGATGTTTGTTAATGTAACTAAATACACTGTATTCCACTAATTTGTTTCAGTACATCATTTGTACTGTATTCCACTAATTTGTTTCAGTACATCATTTGTACTGTATTCCACTAATTTGTTTCAGTACGTCATTTGTACTGTATTCCACTAATTTGTTTCAGTACGTCATTTGTACTGTATTCCACTAATTTGTTTCAGTACGTCA
>JAODUI010000023.1:5583588-5600125 GCA_027563995.1 Papilio gigon
CCCCATCGATTGCCACGATAACCGGTCCTGCGCCGCCCGCATCCAGTGCACTCCCGCAACCTTGACCAAGTCATCGGAAGTCAATTACATATATGCTAACCATATTCTATTTAAACATCCGAAAATACTGTCTTAAGTAAAAATTACATTCTGATAACTTTAATCATTTTCTCTGACTGGCAAAAAGTTGTACGAAACTGTAAAAAAAAAAGTTATACAAAATTATTACCTGCCAATCTATGTTTATAATTTGACTTACAACCTCTTTTCACAAACAGTGCTTTATTATAAGATACCGCTCGTTCATTTGCCGACTAGAATAAAAACTATTGTCTGCGGTCGAATGTACTTGACTGTTCTTTCACGACTTCACAAAAACATTCTTGTATAAACAGCTGGCCAAGTTATACAATAGATTGTGGTTATTTGGCGCTTTGCCATTGCCCCTACACTGCACTATCCAGCTCCGAGCTGTAATTAAAATCCAGTCCCTGCAGCGGCCTCTACTGGACGTAATGTAAATCAATCACAGATACTTTTTAGAGCTAAAGCATAACTAAACAGCTCGAATAAAGCTCGCTTCACACCTTCAGTTTGATGATTTTTTTTCGTTTCGACATTCGAAACGAAAGAAAATCACGGGTACACTAGGTAGTGTAGTGTAGCAAAATTGTATGTATTGATCAAACTGTACAGTTCTCAGTTTTGCCTTAAGGTTTTATTAAACCGCCCATATCATCAGTTACATCTTCTCTTAACAAATATATTCGTAGTAATATGCTTTTGTTCGGTTCGGCAATACATAATATCTCAAAACGACGTTGATTTTAACCTTTTTTTAAACACATACCATTGCACCAATCTTTACACATTCGAATATTTTTAATATTGTTCCTAATATCGTAAATACGACAGTTTAGATGCGTGGATATTTCTAAGTAGGCATCTATGTCCAAAATAGCTAAACGGGTCTGGACGAAATTTGGCACAGAGATAGATAAGTGTTTGCAATAAAATGCTAAATTTTATTTTAAATACAGGACCAAAGAAGTTAGTAAAGCCAGTTTAATAATAAAATTAACATGATTGAGATGTCTTAGAGATTAGAACTAGGGCCTTATTAATATTCAGGGTGGCTCTCGACTAAGCCATAGCTCATAGCCGAGAAAGAGTCAGTAATTTTAAGCCTTAAGCCGGTAAAGTATAAAATGTTTTACGTAATTTATCATATATTAAGGTAAATTGTAAAGATAATATAACTGAATTTAATTAATGACTATTAATTCTACATTAAACTTGATATCATTAATGTGAAATCCCACTAGCGAAATCCTTGTTAATTTATTTTATTGTTACATAATGTTTTTCTAAAAGTATTTCGATAGTGAGACACGCCGCTATATCTATAGTAATATGTAAAGCTTGAAAAGTTTAACTTTCCTATGTAGGATCTCATCAAAGACGGCAATGATTTGAATAATTATTTTTATATAAACAAGCTCTACATTTTCTTAGGTTTTAGGCTATATGTTCACTGAAATTGGGCTAAGTAGTTTTTTTTTAATTTCTCACGGACGAAACCGTATGTGACAACTAGTGAGAAAATAATTGAGGAAATTGAAATGCGAACTCCCGCAAGCGAACGATATCGATGTCAATACATATTCAGTAGTTCAGATCACTTGAATGATGCTTTGAAATTCAATACCCTGTACAGACCATTGTTCTCGTGAGATATTACAATATGCCTTGATAAATATTAGAACTAATTCAACTGAGAACGTCTTATTATAACACTCGGAATGATTAAGCGGTTATTAAGGAAAATGAAGATATAATATAATCTAAGCTAATGCTTAGAAAATGAAAAATTACCTATAAACTCGATAGCCTTAAAATGTTATTAAATTTTAATATGTCTCAATAATATTAATACAAACATTTAATTCAATAAAAAATTGCAAGTTTCTCAAGCGAATAGAAAAATTGCGGATACACTCAATTGCATTCAATTTTTTGCCAGGTGCCAGAAAAGTATTTCTGAAGCGTTATTACGGAACTTTTTTGAGTTTACGTAACATAAAGGATCCCAAGCGAAGTTCTATCGTGAGTTATAAAATAAGCTTTTGCTCAATTTCGTTCAGTTTATTTTTCACAAAGAATAAGATTGTATCTCAGTTATACGTCCAATGCATCCTTATGTTATGAATGTTATTCATAGTTTGTTATGCCTAAGTACTGTTAATACGGAAGAGTGTTTCCTGTTGAGAAAATCGACATACTGATCAATCGGCCCTACAAGATTTATTTCCCGTTGGACTGAATGTTCTGTGCATTCAAAAACATATTAAGTCCGATTGACTGGTAGGTCGATCGGTCAAGCAAGTCCCTAAAATCAATCGGACCAATGGGAAAAAAATAAATCGATTCCGTTCTATTCCATTCTATTCTATTTATAACGTATTACTTGTTTTTGTTGACTTTTTAAAAATGTCTGCGAGCGTATGACCGGAACGTTCAAGTTCCGGTTTTTATTCCGGTTATTAATAATACCGCGCCGATGCGGTATTATGCAATTCTCATAACGGGATAGTTTTATTTGATTGAAATCGGAAATCGTTTTCATTTATTTATGAGTATATCCCTATTGTATTGGTTCCATGATTTTACTGATATAATATGTAATTATATTTTAAATAACTGATATGTAATTTGAAACCTTATTATATGAGTATTATTACGGTGAAATATCAATATGAAACATCATAATTTAAAGAAAATCGGTATGTATGGCTTAATTTAATAATTACGAAAGTTTAATTTGCTACCTTTTTTCTTTTTCATAATTGTACGTCAGCGTAGTTGACTAGGTCGTAGTCACCTCTAATATAGGATATGTTAAGCTAATGTTGATGCCTTCTTTTAGATTATTTTCGACAACAAGCCGACCATAATTGTGGATTTTGGAACTGCTCTATTGTAGAAAGATATCATGGAAATTCTGAAGAAATGTTTTGTAATTTTTTCACGAATTCCTCTATACCCAAATACGCATGTTCATGCATAAAACCAGATTGTTATGTGCGCGGTGTTTTGAAAAGGGTTCACGTAAAAAATTAAACGGAGAAGGGTCGACATTAAAATTATATACGTGCACGAAAATATGCAAATTATTTGAAGCGGAATTTTCATTAACATTCATAGCAACGAAACCGTTTACAAAAGTATTTTTGAATTGTTCAATTGATAATATGCATGACCCTAACATAGCAATCGTTGGCTTTACACTATTACCATTACGTAATATAACAAAAAACAATCAACACGTGCTTGGCAAGCTAAAGGTGCGATTTCACGGGACGCGGTAGCCGGCAAACGGCAGCATCAGACGGCGCCATGTGTCATAACGGCAGACAAAATTACTTTGCAGAGTAACGGGTCCCGCGAAATAGCACCTTAAGACTGCCCCACTAACTTATAAAAATGTAAAATATAATTTATTCAGAGAGGCTACTCTCGAGGACAGGAGCTCATTGATCCGAGTGCCATTGTTCTCCTCAATTAGACGTTTACTCGAGAGCCCTTTGACGGGAACTCATGAATTTCCAATTAAGATGTTAATAATATAATATTTAAGTGCTTCGGATACTACAAGTGTAAGTGGAGTGCAGCAAATATTAATTGTATTTTTGGTTTAATATCCGTACCTTACAGGAGTGAGGACGGAGGAGGAGGACTTTTATTTTTTTCATTTCCAGTTATTAACAGTCATTTTTCAAGAAATGTTTTATAAAGTGCCGATAATGCTGAAGAAAAGCGAGAATTGAAGTTTTGATGTAAAATTAAGTGACATTTGTAACTTAAACTTAAGGCATTTTTGTTCAATTCCGTACAGAACAAGTTATAAGGCGTGGTAATTTGTGCATATTTGATTTACGCCATTTTGGCGCTGATGGTAGAGGTCAGTAGCGGCGGCGAAAATTGGTACTAAAACTTGATAGTACATATATGTAATAAATTGCTAGTAACATCAACATGTGCTTTTAGATCGGAACGAAACAAAAGCTGTTTCCGAACAATGAGCTATTGATATTTATAGATGACAACGGTTTTATTGCAAAGTTTAGTAATAAATTATGGTAGGAATAGTAATATAATTTAAATCCTATTAGGTGGCATAGAGCACTAGTACGACTGCACGCCAGTAATTGAATTGTGGGCCTGACTACAGAGTCGCGGCCGCAGACAGCTCGGATTTAAGCTTTCAAAGATTACTATTAATTAAATTGAATACACCGACGTTATACAATACCATTGTCGCTGTAATAAAATTTAAATATAATACAAAATATAATATAGTTACAATTTTTATCAAATGTGTCGATTTTGCTATAGCAAAATATTTATTACTTCTACAAACATGTCAGAGATCGTAGTCTTCTCAGTTCAATGTACTACCTCATACGACTAGTTCCATTTGGTTCTTACTGTAAATATAATTGATTTAATTTCTCAATATACTCAAGATCTCTTGCGTTACCAATCTATAAAAAAACATTGTCTCTTGAATTCACTTTATTTTTCGATCAAACCTTTAACATTTTTACAGCGTAAATAATAAATTCAAGCAAAATAATATTCTGTTTGAAACCAATTTCACTCGTGACTGACTGTACACTACTTACGGCCCCGCGGGATACGAAGGCTCTCTAGGAAAAATAGTAGCACGGAGTAATAAATGTGTGCTTATGATTTATTTAATTTAAAGTTTTTTTTAATAACGACTTGATAACAAAAATCAAGGAAGAAATTAATTAAAAACTTTAAATACATTTTGTAATTTAAAACATTAAAAGTTTAATGTACTGTTGTATTCCTCATTTTTTTTTCGTCGTAGTAACAAAAAACATTTATAATTAGCTCAGTTTATGCCCCAAGCAAAGCTCGAAGCATACCCAATATTAGCAATGACTAGGCCATAGTCGACAACGCTCACCCTATGCGGGTTGGTTGACTTCACACATATCTTTAAATTTCTTTGCACACATGTTCACGATACTTGACGACGATTACCTTCACCGTAAGAATGCTGAAACCAGGACCTGTGCATTTAAGTCAAGTGCTTAACTGAGTCACCGACGCTCTATAAAAATACATACATGCATTTCAATACAATATGTATGAAATGTTACGCTTATTTTTATTTACCAGAGAAGCTTTTCGTATGTCTTTTTACTGTGAAAGAATTGCAACTGAAGTAATTAGCTAGATACGATCCATCAATTAATAAAAAGATACCGTAGTACAGGGGAACCAGTATTGCAAACTATCAAAAAGGAAGCATCAGAAAGAAGTTGAGAGAGTAACGGAAGTAGAAAGGTTTTATTACTGACAATAAATTTCTTTTACGCTCTTAATTCGATATAATTAATTAATTACCTTAATTCGTTTAACTTTGCGCCCGATCTGAGCGAATTAATTCCGCTCTCCGACTTCTGTTTCATAATGAGCATAAATTTAATTAAAAATTATAACCTTTTATTAAGAAATTGTAGAATTTGGAAGTAGATTTGCAGAATGATGTTCCCAGATTTCTGTTCTAACTAATTAGATCTAATTAGGTGTTTGTGGTTTGTCCTAGATCTACCTAGGTCTTTGTTGAGTGTAGAATAGACGTTAGTCGTGTAGTACTCTGTTAGCGACATCAAGTGCAAAATCTCATAATTGTGATTTAATCTGACAGTTTTTTTTAACAGAAAATAAGCATTGAGAAGGAGTTTGCTTGGTAAATTTTCTATTTAAAAACCGTTTACATCAAGCTTTTAAACGTGAAAAGGCTGCGGGGCGTTTGCATGAAAAACATATTAGACTGGGCACACCTTTTTGTGGATGTTCCGTTTGTTGTTTTTGATTTTATAATAACTCATTGCTTCACCACAATTCCTTCTTTGATTTTGAACCTTAATTAAATCATTGTCAAAAGCTTTATTCTACAGGATGTTTAAAAAAGAACAAAACAATTAAATTCTATACTCATTGCAATCTATCAATGTAATGTAAATGTAATATTTTATTTCTTTTTTTAAAAACCTTGTCAATACAGAGGAAAATACATTTTACTTGAATGCAGTTCGGAGAAAAGCGCAGCTGTCGAAATATTTTCTCAAGGTAACAGAGTATGTTAGTTATTGGTTCTGTCACAGCCAGCAGAGTATATATTATTTGCTATATAGGCGCTTATATCTCGCCTACACTAACACCATCTATTAGATATTTCTCATTTAATTAAACAGACATCAATTGATAGCAATTATTAAATCGTTAGTTATTAATTTCTACGGAAAATAAAATAAAGTTAATGCACAATTTTTTCGCTTTAAATGCTTTCCTAGCCATAGATTAAAAACTCTTCTCCTTTTACGAAAACAAACAAAAAAATCCAAAGAAAAGTTGGTTAAAATTCTGGCGAGCAATTCATTTCTAGCTAGTCGAGGCATTAATATAACTTTAAAGTTTTTTTAAAATGAAATGCAAACTGGCAAAGCGTTAACAACAAAACGAGAACATTTTTAATTGCACAAAAATAACATGCTAAATCATTCATTACTATTAGAGTACGGACTACCGATCTAGCGGTCCTGGGTTCTTATAAGAAATATTAGTAAATGAACAAAAATCTACTAACATTTTATATAAAAAAAAAACTCAGCAATATCTCTCAACGGATATTTTCATCCAATATTCCTCAGTCTACTGATTAGTCTTTGACGCTCTGAGTCGTCACTTGAATTTAAACAAATTAATATTCATAAAAAATCTCGATTCGTGAATGTTTAAAAAGAATTTTTGTGTCCGTTAAGAGAATTACTAATTAGAGAAGACCATAAAGGCTCTTTGATATAGATACTTGTCAGAGCTGTACAGATATCAAATAATCTTCATAACACGAACGATCAAAGAACATCAGAATAATTCAAATAATAGAAACAGCAATTGTTTATTTTAGTATAATTTGATTTCTGTAAAATATGTAAATAAATAGAGTTAATAAATTCTTTGAAATCTTAGAAAAAAAGCTTTTAAGATTATCGTAGTTTAAAAACGCTAAGATAACTTGGAACAGAATCTGCAATTTGCAAAAAGCTCGTAAATAAGCTTTTACCAGCGGCACAGCGCTTTCCTTTCAGGGTTCTCGGCAGGTGGCACTGTTGAGATAAAGTACTACTATAACTCAAAAGAACACAATTTATTTAATAAGCTTACACAAATTGATTTACAAATGAGGCTAGAACGAAATCTATCAGAAATATATATTTAAATATTATAATAAGTACCCAAAAATATCTAACGTAAAAATGGTTTGTAGTCTAGACTTTTTTTCAGCGTGTATTTTTTTAATAAATAACTGCTGGTAATAACATTTTATGCATCTATTTCAACTTAATTAAATATCTCACAGACCGCCCCACGTCGCGTCTATATTCGGTCTGAATAAATGTCATAAATGCTTACTACTTTTTTTTTTCGTAATTTCCTTTTTTATATGTCATTTGATTACAGCGCCTTTTGGAGAATTAAATTCGCCATTGCGTAATTCATCTGGCAGCGAGAGCTCGCGTTTTATTTGAGCTTTATTGCGCCATACACGTCCTAAATAATGATAGGCGAATCATTTAGTGCTATATTTGAATAAAAGTACTGACCTATTTATAAATTAAATACGATATATCATTGATCCTACGTTTGATTCTTTAGATTCTTGTCTCCAACATTCAAATCCTACGAGGAATATAAAGTCATTAGAATTTATATCGTTTGTTCAATTATGTAATGTGTTATCGAAAAAAATCTACAGAGCTTATGTGTGTGAATTTGTTTTTTTATTGCAATAGTTCGCAAATGTATGTGTACCTATTTAATTATAATATCCAGTGAAAGAAGCCTTACATTATTTACTACATAACCAGAGTTGTCGTTGAATATAGAGGAAAAGGAATACTCGTTATTAAAGGTCGGCTTTGTTTAAATATTAACGTGTGTTCAGTAAAGCTTTAGAATATTAAATGCTCTAAAAGCTTTTAGCGGTGACTTACTTCTCCGATACGCATTATAAGGGCATTAGTATTTTTAGCTCAATGTAGACTTGGATAAGCCTCTATTATAAGAATCAAACTTTATTACAGCTCGGGATTAGCTCTAGCAGGAACGAACCCCGTGTCGTATTTAACATTAGACCTACCGTCTATCAAAGTTATAAGGACATTGATAAAGCTAAGAAACAAAAGAAAAACGACAATGTTGTAAGGAAATATTAAACAATTAAAATTAAAGAAGTCTAACGAAGTTTTGCTTTCAAACGACATATATACAAACCAACTTACATGTAAACATCCTTCGTTTCTCTAAAATCATAATCCTTCATTCAGTCGATCTAAAATGTACATCGCCGTTCTCGAATTATTCAATAATCTCACCAAAATCATCAAAACTAGTTAGAATTTCATTAATTTTGATTCTGGACGTTGATTGCTTCCTCTGATTTATTATTTAAGCATTTTCCTTTGAACTAAATATTAAGTTTTGCTGATTTACATTAAATTAACGTCTTTTTTAAATACATAGCATACTAATTCAATTATTACACAACACAACAATTAGAAATGGTTTTTTTTTCGATCATTAATCTTTAAAAAAATGTGTATTTCGATTCACAAATCTTGTAGTAATTCCATAATATATATAGTAATTGTCAAATTATTAAACAGAATGTATACTCTGTTAATAATATGTCACCCTCGGGGAAGATCGTCGCGTGCATACTGATACCTTCATAACAGACTAATTAGACATTTAAAACACACCTCACTCTAACTGCAACAGAGCCTTTATCAACACTAAGGGGCATCATTTGAGAAATACTTAAAGCCCCTAAGGAAAAATATTTGACATAACACTTTCCAGTATTTTTTTATATCAACAATTTTTAGTTAACTTCTTATATTTCTTGTATCATTCTAACTAAGCTATAGGCTTCCTAGAACATAATTGTAAACTATACAAATGACGGAATTCGAATCTTGGGCCACGTGAACAGAAATGCCATGTTAACCATGAGACTGTAGACGCTTCGTTATCTTCACTAACTGGAAGCCATTTAATTACACCAGTATACTCCTTATTCTAAAGAGTTATTGAGTCTGTACTATTAGTCAATGGTTGGTGGATGAGGTTACTTCTGCCACAACTTTTTGAAAGAGTGACAAGGCCATGCTTGTTTGTCGTTCATTGTTTTGTGTTTTTACATAAATTATACTAAAATGTAGTTCGCAATATAATATGTCGTCCTAACTAACTTACTTACTCCGATGGCGCCGCGACCCAAAGTGGGTCTTGGCCTCCGGCACGAGAGATCGCCAATGTCGCCTGTCCTGTACCTGCCAGTCGCTCACATGGAGCTCGCAAGTCCTTGTACAAACGGTAGATTATATTTTAATTTATAATTTAATAGAGATAATATATATTTGTAATAACTGTAAGTTAAATCATACTTTACAACAATAATGATAGAACTAAGTAGTAAGTTGCGCAGCCAGCACGTCAGCGGGGCCGGCTAAGTGATAAGGCGTCTCACTCACAGTTCAAAAGCGCTGCAACGTCACAACTATAATGGATACTTTCCAAGTTTCACGTCTATTTACTGACGAGCTTATTTAATATTTAATATCATATGTACTGGTTATGAACGAATATATCGAATTAGATTAAGTACATACTATAATACCTAACTTGAAATATTATAAACATTGCATCAACTACAATTTTTTTTTAATACTTTCGAAAACAGGTACAAGTTATAAATACTTTTTCTTCGGAATCCAATTACTAAAAACCTATATAAGAATATATATGAGAGTTTATCTGCGAGAAATGATTTTAAATGATTGCATTTTGAGTGGAAATCCACTCTTAGGTTGACTATCTTGACTTGGTCCGTTGCTAAAAACATGATCTAAATTTTATTTAAGTATAAGTTCGACTTAAGTAAGAGGTGAGATACGGCCTTATATTAAATGAAATGCTACTTAATTGGTCCATTCCGATTCGAGAGGCGCAATTCCGAGATAATGTAATTGACTTGTCTTTTACCCAGTTTGTTACCTGGTACTTCACTTAGCTTTATACACTTGAATTTATACTATTTCTTACTAATTATGAATACTAAAGTTTCCATAGATGAATATATGTTAACAAGTAACAACCGGTTCTGGATGAAATTCAATATAGACATAGACTAATGTCTCGAATAGCTCAAAAGCTCAACTCAACTTTTTTGATACCGCGCATAAAGTACTACGTCAAAGAATATTTTACGCTATCATATAGGCAAAGGTAACTAGGTCAATCGTAAACTTTGGTAGAGATTTTTATTTTTCAAGTAACGATGTGTCTTCAACTAATACCATCAATTTAGATACGACGCCACTGCAGTTAACGGTCAATACGATTCAAATAAATCTTACTTAATACTACCTATAAAGCCGTCAATCTCGTTGATTTGAGATAAAGCTATATTGAATCGTTAACTCTGATGGTAGCTAGAATATCCCTAGTATATTCTTCACGTTATCTACTTCGTCTTCAATTAATCGCTTGACTTACGTAAAACTTTTATGTAAACAATTTTATTTATGACAATTAATGTTATCAAATATCACTTTTTTGTTGTAAATACCGATGCAAATAAACGGTCTTTAATTGCTAAAAAAACTCAAGTCCATTAATTTTACAGTTCCATCTTTAAAAGTCTCGCGTTTGAAATTTGATCATTTGTTACGTAACCTTGGAATAACTAAGAAGTGTAAATACCTCAATTTAATGGGTATTATTTAGTCTTTTAAACACCGTATATTTTATAAAGCTAGCATTGTTAGTTCTATTTTGATTCATTATAGAATTATAGAATTATAGATCTTTTTAGAATTATAGATTCGTTGTCCTTCATCATCATCATCATCAGCAGCAGTCCTTGTCTGCCCATTGTTGGACATTGGCCTTGTTCCGTAGGGTTGTTCTTGAGTGTAAAAAAAATATTTTGAAAAGTTATTTATAAAAATGCTTTATAGATGATTAAAGTCGATATCGCAGAGTCGGATCGTAGTTAATTTTAATCCAAAGTATAAAAGATTTTAGACAAAACGACTAGTTTCCGAGAGGTGCTCAAATCAATTAACGTATTTAATTTTGAATGAAAGTTAATTAAACATCTGGAATTTAAAGTCAGAGATTGTTGGAAATTTATTTACATTTCCAATTTCATTTAATCAAAAAAAAAAGAATGTTTTCATAAGAATTTTTAATTACAACTAATCAAGCGAAAATGTTTGTTAATAAGAGTTCTTATTCCTTTGTATGCGACTTCGTAAATAGTAAAATGAAGCTTTTTACTAATTAAATAAATAAAAAATCATCGGAACACTTTCGACAGCTTAAAAAAAAATCTATTTTTTGTCTGTCTTCATAATTGTTTCTATCGCATTATGAAGCTACAGCCATAAAATCTTGAAGCATTTTTCAATAGTGAACCTTCCCTACTCGCCTTCAGTTTTAACTGAACAGTCGAACTATACAAAGCAAACGTATGTGTATTCGAAATAATGAAAAAAATGTCAGTTCAGCTGTACAGTTGAACGCAGTTTAAAGCATTTGTAATATTATAATTTAAAATACATGTTTCCGGTTGGGAGTCACATGAAATATGACTCTACGAAATAGTTTTACTATTTAGTAAAAATATATGAGTTTATTGCTTTATTAAACGTCTGGATACATTTTAATCTATTAGATTTTCGAAGATATTTTTATTATTAATAGCTAACGTTTCCATGATCGGGCTATCTAAATCTTGTAAATGCAGATTATACACGAGCTGTGCGGTCCTGGCGACGCCGACAGTGGGCGACAGCACCGACTGGACTCGACAACACACTCGCCAGTTCTTGGTGCAGCCGGGAACAGTCGAGTCTAGGTTCATCAGCGGGCAATGCCGCACTCTGACGCAGATTCCGCCTCGAACCCAACATGTTGAATGTGGATTACCTCGATATGAAGAAAAGAGATTGTTTAATTGATTAAAACGTTACAGGATTTTAGCTTTCCGATGCAAATGCGAGATTTTTGTTTTATGTTTTACGTATAATAAATTTTGTTTTAAATATTAGTAGATTTTTGTTAATTTACTAATATTTCTTGTAACATTCCTGGTTAGTTTGAAAGCTTGTGCTAGGATATGGTTCACGATAATAGTCGAAAAATGAGATTCGATCGCACGTCCGCTAAATTGATAATTCGTACCCTTAACCATTACGCTATTGACGCTTCGATGTCTTCACGAACTTTGTATGCATATTTTCTTAAGACTATAAAGAAGAATGTACTTAGTTATTGAACTCAACTATAAAATAGTTTACCTCGCTCAGGTCTGCCGCTACTTCCTGGTAGGAAAGCGTCGACATAAGTTTTAAGAACTTCCCTCCTCGTCGGGTATCTCAACAACGTAACATCTCCACTTGTTAAGTCTAAACTAAAGACCAAGAAGATGATTACAAATAGTTTCATACTAACTTAATGAAACTGAAATTATAATTGAAATTACATTTTCCACAATAACATTTGAAAGGAGCCGAGATTTTTTATTGCAAAATTAATGTTTGCAATTTAAAAGTTTACGATCAGAAGGAAAGTATATACAAAGTCATGTTCTTCCCGAGGTAACACAACAAAAATACGTAAAGGTATTTAATTATACACTTCTGTTGTACAAACTAGGCAACATACATTATTGTCATGTATGTAGGAGTAGGTATGTGTAATATATCATTATCATCATCATCATCATCAGCCCATGTCTGCCCACTGTTGGACATAAGCCTTTCCCAATGCCTTCCGTAGTATGCGGTTCTCCGCTTTCCGCAACCAACGACTTCCTACCATCCGCACTAAGTCATCAGTCCACCTGAAGGGAGGACGACCCCCACTCCTGGTCCCCAACCGTGGCCTCCACTCCAGCTATTTCCTACACTACTTGGCGTCACTGGCCCGACAAATGTAAAATATGTCAATATTAAATTTATAAAATTGTTATTGTAATTAAATATCAAGTCAGTCTGTTGATTAAAGACTTCTGATTCTAATTTATTTTACTCACGTTTCCACTAAATGCAGTATAGAAAATACAGCATAACGACATGACAGTGAGCGACGGGACACGAACGCGCTGTATTACCAAGCCATCTTAAAGAAGAGCCCCGGATGGGCTCGAAAATAATCGGTACCGACACAGATTTACACGTGAGTTAGGCCGTTAATATAACTAGTATCGTGTAAAGTGTCTTGAAAGTTTAATTAATTTAATATAACATAAATTTAAGGTTCTACTTCTATTCTCTTGTAATAAATCAGACATTCGATTCGGCTATTACAAGAATTGTCGGTGATTCATAAATTTTTCATATTACCTATCGATTTACCAAAACCACATTTGCTCAGTACCCAGTTTAATAATTCTTAATTCCATTTCTCATAAAATGTGACGTGCGCTCACAGGAGTAAAGGAAATTGAATGAAACCTAGCGTAACGCGAGCGTCGAATTGTGTTTCACGCTGCGTTTATTTTAGCTACAATTATTGTTCTAGCAGATTTTCTTTTAAAATGGCTCTATTTTTTTTTTAATCGAATAGTAGACTATAGTGGCCATATATTAATACTTATTAAAGAATTTTTAAATTAGAATTTAGCATTAATCCAGTTCCAGTATCAAGAATAAGTTCCAGTTAGTTGAGTCGGATAAAATCGTAAATCAATATTTCAATTTAAAATTTAATTCTGCAGAATAATCAATGAATAAACTAGATCTAGAATCTAGAAACCACGGCAGATGCTAGTTGACATTTTCCATATAATTGTTAATTAAGACAATTAACATTTTTTTACATTTTGTTGTCGAGACTAACGAGCACGTGTTATTTAAATGAAAAATATGTTTCCAACAATATAAGCTGCAAATTAAAATCTCCATTGTTCATTTTCAGTGTGATTATTTGACACAGCGCGGCGAGAGCATATTGTTTTATGAAACAAGCCTAAAATTTTAGCTTTCATAGTTCAGTTCTTGTTTTACGAAAATAAACGAAAACTTCGTTCGAAGTTATATGCCAGTTTTATAATGGATGTTAATTATAAAATAATACTTGAGTTTATTTAGGTCAATGGACAGCTATTTTAAAAGTAGTTTTTTTTCAAGGCAAGTATCTTCCATCTTACTAATAAAACAATGCTCATTGATTTACGGAATTTTCTAACATAAAGTGAAAAGGCATTTACTAAATCTTTCCGAAAATCGCTTTCAGTCTCAAATTCTCTAACTAGTGCTATATCTGGATTATGTGCCTTCTTTTGTTTATCCATTTTCTGACAATTCAACATAATTGCGTTCAATTTTCCTCTATTTTTATTATAACCTCCATTGTATCTTAAAATAACAAGCTTATAGTATGTCCATAACACGAAAACATACGTTCTGCCCACCTCCACTTCATTAAATAAAATGCGTGCATTGAAAATGTCAAGATTATATTTGCATTAAGGCTTATTGTTCTCTATCCACATTAATTAGTGAGAATCGACCGAAATGAAAATAAACGTCACACACGTCAGTGTTATTGCAATCACAAGTACAAAAGGAAGCGACGTTTTTAATTTCGTTGGGAAAATACGAGAAAGTTTACGTTAAGGCAATTTTAATTAAAACGTTTTTCGCCATGAATATGAATAGAGCTGACTCGTGTGCTAAATTATTCTGCATAATTTAGGAAACCGGCTCCGTTTGACTCTTTACTGTTCTTTCACTTTGATTATCCTGATGATTTTTTTTTTATTAATTCCACAGAATTGACTAATTGCCGTGAAAATTTTAGAAGGGTCATCTTTTATATTTACTCGGTTTTAACTTCTTAACATATAAGGATATTATCAGACCGGTCTTTACTTCTTGCGTTATATTTATTATTTTAAGATTCTTGGATAAAGATAATAAATGTAAGAAACAGAATGTTATTTAGTATATCTTGTTTGTTATATTTCTATAAACAAATAATTAATAATAAATTATTTATTTAAATTGGAAATCAATTTATAAGTGAAAAGGTAAATGCTTACTGTTTATTGTGATAAAAAAAATTCTGGCATAAATAGAGAAGATTGAATTCATACTTTTTAAATATTTAAAGGCAATTTGCCGGATATAGAATTGTGATGACGAGTGTTCGCTTCCGATAAATTCAAGTCGAAAGGAAATAATATTAAGGAACTGGCGACATTCATTGGATCTGTATACAAATGAGATTTTAATAAAGACGGGGTTTTTTTTCCAATTTCAATCAATCATTGATAAATTTATTTTTGAAGCAAGACGTGTCCACTTCGAGATGAAGATGTTTATTTAGAAATATCGAATTTTATTTTTTTCGTTAAATAATGAGGTTTAAGCACGATATATATTAATCATTACACTAAGATTAGTACATGCAGCAATCTATTAAATAAACATATTCTATGGTTATATATTTTATAATAAAATAACAGTGGGTAGACAAGGGCTTATAATGATGATAAAGGTTTTCAATGGATGGATATATGAAAGTCCGTTAGCAGAAAATTCCAGAACAGCTAAACGAATGAGATTCAAATACAATAAGGAGAAAAACTTTTCTTTATTAAAATATTAATAGATTTTTGTTAATTTCCTAATTGTAACCCATATTAGGTAATCTTAAAAAGTGTCTGTTACGTTATTGTTTACAATAATCAAATGGTGGGATTCGAAGTCACGATCGCGAGATCGTTAGTCCATACCCTTAACTATTAGGATATTGGCGATTGCTGTGTGCATTAGCGTATAGGCTGCTTATCAAGATCTTTCTTTCAATTCCTAACAGACCAAGTCGCGCGTATAATCTATTGCATACAAAACGCGTGCAAGTAGGTAGAATTTAATTTGTCGTTTCAGTCAACAAAATCTTGACATCATGAAGAAGCATCAAGCCGTCCTGCTTGTTATCGGCGTCATAAAACCGACGTAAATACTCTATTTATTGCCCGATTATTTGCAACGAAGCCCCGAGAAACCAATTCTATTACAAAAAAAATCGTACCAGGAATATATGGGAAGCATTAATCTCAGGCTTACAAGAAATACGCTCGTTTGAATAAAGGGTTTTTAATACTGTTAACTTGAAAAATTTAAAGGACCTTGACCTTAAAGAAAGTAAGGAATAAGGCTTCTTGTATTTAGAGTAAGTCTAATAACAACCTCTTTGTCATTGTGAACCTCTTCGACTATATAAAAAAATCACATTTATTCAATTCAAATATTCTTTACGAAAATATGTTCAATGGAAATGTTATATGGAACCCTTCTTAATACACAACAAAGTTAACGATAGTGCGATTGAGGAAAGATTTGAGGCAACAAACGGATAT
>JAODUI010000023.1:5600225-5627341 GCA_027563995.1 Papilio gigon
ATATGGAACCCTTCTTAATACACAACAAAGTTAACGATAGTGCGATTGAGGAAAGATTTGAGGCAACAAACGGATATTGAATTTTTTTGTCGTGATCATTTATTTCCTATTGAGACGGATACTATATCGAATATTCACAAATGTTTATTGATAGAATATTGTAATTATATTTCATCAATTCTGTCTTAGGGCCGCCATACACGGATCATATAAGCAGTCCGTGTATGACATATATGGTCATGGCTGTTTTTTATCTTAGATAAATATTATTTGAGTAATTTTTAAAGACATTTTATTTTACGGTAATTTTTTTATTACTAAGTTTTACGTCTCTATAGAATCGCGATCTATACTCTTTTTTCCTATATTTATATTTATACATTCAGTTCTGACTTCCTGAATTTAATATATATCTACTTATATTAATATATTGTACTACTTTTTTTGTATTTTTTTTGTGCCTATGGGGCAGTAACATCACACAATGGTACTTAGAGCTAAGCTCTCTCAAATGCCGATTCCAATATTAAGTCATGAAATTTAATCATGGCCTTAATAAAGTCTACTGTATTCAAAACTGACATGTGTTGTTATAAATAATAGATTCCAATAACGCGGTCCGGCTCTCTATAGGTCATTTTTGTGCGTCAATCACTACCACAACACTAAAATAAGAAACAATTATAAAGCAATCATAATATTACTAAGGTTTGAATTCAATTCCTTACAAGTAAGCACAAGTGGCAAATGTACTACATATACTACAACGACTATATAAAACTACAAAGTGTTCAAAGCGTACTAACAAATCCTGTATGTGCAAATTGCTATGAAATATTCCTTTGAATATATGCCAGAACAGAGGCGACCTCTTTGCAAATACCATTTAAAGTTAATCCCCGGGAATAACTTTGTAGCACGTTCCTTTTGTTTGAATTTGTTCAACTCATGTATTTAGAAAAATGTTAAGGTCAACAAAATTTTACTTCTTACCACATTGAATTAATTTTATTTAAATTTCAATTTATAATTATATATTTTATACTACAAATCTTTACACATTTATCAATAATCTGAGCTGACAAAATAATGTCATCAGAAAAGTGTGTAATATGAAATGGGGACAACAGAATTATTCCAGTCTGTATAAACTGCAATAAAAGTAAATTCATTTCAAAATCACATATTAATTCAAAAATTTCCAACCAACGGCGCACGCATCATTTATCTATATTTACAAGCGCATACATTTTCACGTTCATCATATTAATGTAATTGTTTCCAATAAAAGTAATTGAAACATACTTAACCATGCGTATATGACCCATCCAACTAATTTTCAACCTTTATTTTCCGCAGTAATAAGGTTATATGAGTAAGATAGTTTTCCTATTAAAGTAAATAGCTCCTGACGAGTCCACTACCTTCTATAGACGTTCGTAACTTGAAAAGACTTATATTAAAGTTTGAAGATAGCGATTACATAGTTTCTAATCTGATATTTGAAACTAGTAACACAGAGTTGTCGTTATTGACTCGTGTGTCCCCAACCAATATGTCCCCACTGAGGGTCTCGGAGCTTACGTACGATCTTAGACGTGTAGATAACGGCCTGGTTTAGTCTCGCGACTGTGCTTCTGACGCTCTCGGTCACTAACAAAGGGTTATTATTAGGAATGACAGATTATAAAATATGGAATAAATAAAATAAATAAATAAATAAGTATATAAATAAATAATTATATAATAATATATGAAAAAATGAAATAAATAAATAAATAAATAATGGGAATGAACAAAGGGTTAGTTTCACAAACGAATTATACATTGATTTTGGTGCACACAACGAAAACAAATGAAGAATGTTTTGATTTATTTCGCATATTGTGAAGCTTAAGTAAAGCAAATATAAATACACGTGGCGGTTTATTAAAATCATATACGTACGGTAGAATACAATACAAACAATAATATACAAAATTACGTGGCTTTGTATCGCGGAGCGGAAATAAAATACAATCAAGTTGGATTTTTGTGAAACCATTTTTTTTTTATTTGCGAGGAGATTTCTGTATGGAATATCGCATAGGCTACTAAGTATTTTTTTTTATTCTACCCGGTCGAAGTCACCGGTGACAACTAGTTTATTATAAAAGTAGTAACTACTAGCCTGGGGTCGTTTCATTTTTGTTCCCACGAATACGCTCCAGTTACTGATTATTTTCCTCTCCATTCGGTTTTATTTACATTTTTATATCTCTATTATTCCGCTAGTAATATTTTACTCCCGACTTTTTTAATTGGGCTAGGAACAATGAGAGAAAAACAAGGAAAATAAACAAATAATATTATAGTATTGGATAACAGGGTTCTGAAAAGAGTCAAGTATTAAGGAATTTATAAGGAATATATAAATGAAATCTGCAAGTCCAGGACAGGGTCGCGATGACGCCGGATTGAGATAGGTGCAGACTAACTGTTGGACGCCAAGACACACTTCGGTCAGCTGCGTCATCCTAGTTTTATTTACATCAATCAAATATAAAACTATTTATTTATGACAACACATGCCAGTTTTGAATACAGTAGACTTTATTAAGGCCATGATTCAATTTCATGACGTAATTTTTAATTTACAATAATCGATGGTAGTAAAATAAATTTATTTGCATGTTTGTAAATTACTGGTCTAAATTATTAGAGTTTTGTTAATCAAAAGAACTGGGAAATATGTCAATACGTTATATAACAGAATAATCAATTACAATTCGAACTGTTTGCGCTGACTGTATCAAATTTCCCTTGACAATATTTGTTTGTTGCTTTCAATTCATATTTATTCTTATGTGTTAGATATAATTGATTTAAATAAAAAAAAACATCATATTTAAGTGATATTTAAAGATTTAGTTCATCAAATTATTATTTTACGGAATATTCATGTAATTAACCTAAAAAATACAGTTTTGGTGTTACTAGAATTTTCTGTAAATCAGAAATTCTTTACGTTATAGTATTTTGTATTATCTCATTCGTTTTAGTATAGTAAAAAAAAAGGTGAGGAAGTGTGATAGTTAATTTTATTCAACAGTTACTTTTTTTAATCAATTTCCTGCGACAATTAAATTGCAAATGTACGAATTAACAACTGTCATTACGTCAACGTATCCGGTTCGTAATTTATCAGGCGTTATTACTGGGAAACCGCGTCATGCTTTGCGAAAATTGTAATTAGTACAATAAAAAAGGAGATCAGTTAAACAAAGAAAAAAGTGAATCGTTAGTAAAGACATTTGACAATTCTAATAATTAAAATATATTCTACTATGTACGTCGAACCTTTTAAGTAAATAACTTAAGTCGATAGAGATACGTAAGGTAAAGTTGTTCCAAGTAATCTCGCCTGAGAGCTTTGGAGGAAGGACTTTGCCAATTTATATGTGGGATGTCGCATAAACTACCAAAAGCCACTTAACGCCCTCAAACTTTGGCAATTCTGAATATTGTACTACACGAATCCACTGCTTCCAAAAACAATGAGACCTATATAAGATTTAATTAGCACTTCTTTTTACTGTAGAAATCATCATGTCAGATTCAGTATCGTTGTAGAATTACTTTTTCTACAAGACAAGTAAGGTAGCTTCCATTTCATTATAGACAGAATAGCTTAAAATCACTGTCCTTTTAAGATCGGTTAAATGTCTACGGTCATTCCTACTAATTTAAAGCAGTTAGTTCTACAAGTACTGTATGGTCAACCACGCCACATGAAATAGAATACTCGTGATATAATGTTCACGAAAGAGTAACAAGAAGCTTGAAGTTTTCTCCTTCGAAGTGATTCGATGGCTCCGTGCAAGAGGCAGCAAGTCGCTGGATGCGGAAAGCAGAGATATGCATATTACGGAATGCATTGTAATATCTTAGCTGTGGACTGAAACAGGCAGAACATGATGATGTAGACTTGTGATAATTTGGTTCAATATCATTTTAAGATTTCGTATTAAAATGTCACAATTGTGCTAACTTAAACAAATGTAGAGGTCGAGGAACAACGTCGGCGCAGAGTGCGAAGTTTTTTTCACTAATTTAAAACTTTGTTTCTTTGTTAACGTGTTTCGCCGTCTCTAGATCCATTCCGAAAACTTTAAAATTTTATTAATGCCTCTTGCAGTCGACTTTGTTATTTATCCATTATTTTCGTTTTCTTCTTTTGTTTTCGTAAGAATTTTTTTTTATCTATATCCTTTGGCTTTGTTCTTTAATTAAAGTCAATGGAAATTGTTTTGCTAATAAAAATTACAAATTCGTAACATAAAAGTAAAGTCGTATTGTTATTCATCTCATTCTGTGATCCTACACGTATCTGGGTATAAAATCAAAAATAATTGTGGACCGATCCGCACTGAGTCACTGCTGTTGACTATGGCCAATTCACATTAGTTTGAAAAGGCTCTAGACCTTTCGGTTGGTACATGTATGAGACGCCGACGATATGAGAAAGTGAAATTAATTTAAAGGATCTTAATTTTCTTCCAACGTGCACGTTACATACATACATTCATACATATGTTAATATATTTCTTCATTCGCCTTTACTGCTTAGGAATGTTTTCATTTTAGAATGTTCCCTGAGCGTTCTCACTTATTCATGTGCCTATGACAGGATTTTCATTTGCAACCAAGTGTATTTTATTCATGTGGTTATTTCGATGTATAAATAGAAAAAAATATTTTTGAACCTGTTTGTTTATTTAAAACTCATGAATATTATTAAAAATATATAGATATGTTTTATAATTCAGATAGCGGTCCTTAATTTTTTACATTGATGTGTAAAATTTGAGTCTTCGTAATTTCGTTCACGTTACAATTACTAACAGTTTATGTCAGTCCTAATCAGATTAACAAAAACATCGACAACTGATCGAGCACGTACAATGGAATTACAAACATTTGTTATCTCGCTTTGATTTCATCAAAATACCTCCGATATTTTCGTTCCTTCGAAATGTACGTCGTTAATAAAAAAAAGAATATTGTACTCACAAAAGTTTCTTTCAAATATCTTAGAACATAAGATAACTCGAACTAGTACTGACACATTTGTATTTTTAACCGACATCAAACAGATGGAGAATCTAAATACGTCTATATTTTTGTTAATTATTTATACGAGTTTTTTCTATACCCAAGCCTGCCTTTATTTTTTTAAGCTAGCTTCAATAAAGGAGAAGGATAAATTGAACAAATATTCTTCCATTCCACAGATGTTGGTGGTCATGTCCTTTAGTTGTTACATGGATGTTATCATAATAAAGTTTTAATACTTAAAACAAGTTGGTACTTAGCGACAAAGTCAACTGTAGTCAGAAGAAAAAGTTCGCTATCAAAACGTTTTACACGCCATTTAAACATCATTCGCCGACCTTCAATTAAATTTTGTGGAAGAACTTTAAGGCGTCGTTATGATTTAAACTCTAATATTTCAAGTTAACATTACAAAGTTAATTAGATTTGTAATAAAAAAAATAATGCTTTATCCATTTTAATACAAGGCTCCTAAACCTCTATCTAAGCAACTCTTAAACCTCTAACTACACGTCCCCACTGGAGGGGCTTGTAGCCCACCCAATTATTAGAGGTAACTAGGCCATCGTCAACCACGATGGTCCAGTGCGGGTTGGTTGACTTCACACATATCTTTACCGATATGTGCATGTTGCATCACGATGTTTTCCTCAATCTTAAGAACGTCGGATAATGTACATATGAAATTCAAAAATAGAAAAACACATTAGTACAGTGCGGGTTCGAACCTGGACAATGTCTAGTACGGTCCCGTTCGGTCAAGGGCTTAACTGCGCCACCGACGCAATGTGGATTACTTCGTAATCGTTTACTGATAATATTTATGCAAAGGCTTATCTTATCTCTTAAAATATACTATTAAAATACATACATACATACATAAATCTCGGACTCGTCACATAGAAACAAAAACTTATACAATATACTGTTATGTTTATAACATTATATACAGCTACTAAACAATGCAATAACAAATTGTGGTCTACAAGCACGATTGAACAATTGCCCTACTCAATTATATTAACCATATATTTAATATGAGATCACGTTCTTAACTCCTTATATCTACTAAGGTCAAAATCATATTTTCTATTCAACGCGTTCTATGATAAAAAGAAATAATAAAAATAAAATCAAATCATTACTATTTTTAAACATAACTAAAGTTAATTTTATATAGGAAAAAAATCTTTGTGCCTTTTTAAGAAAAAAAACTCGAAATTACTAAACAAAGGTAAAACGGTGGATTTTAGAAAGTCATACAAGTCTCGTATTATAAAAAAAAGGTTTAATTACCTTAATTATGGCTATCAATAAAACAAAAGAAGACAGGTAACAAAACCGTTTAAAAGTAATTTAAAAGCCATTAAGCTAAGTGTAATTAAAATAATAAATTTAAACATTGCAGGAAGAAAGGTTTGCAATGCGATAAAATTTTTAGAGTAAAATCAGAGCACAAAGCTCGCTCATACAAAAAAGGAGTGCCCGTGAATACAAATAGCGTTTTAACCTTAATAACCCTGAACCCCAAACTTTCTCATGAATTGCACAAACGAAATACATTACCTCTGCGAGATGCTTTTGTTTTTTAAAAAAAAACTCCTTTTTTAATTTGTTCCACAGTTCTATACGCCTAGTGGAGAACCTACAAAATGAAACATAATGTTTGTTTCATAATTGTAACGTCTTTAATTCTTTAATACTAAAAAAGATATAAGTAATCTACTTTATTCACATAATCTTGATCAACTGTTCATCTCATCACACATCGTACGAAATTCATATACATCTATAAGCCGTCGCCAGAATTTGGTATCTTCTTACGTATATCTTCTTTCACATCCGCAGTTCCTTTATCCTAAATCACATTTTCATAGCCTTGTGAGGGTCGTAGGCAACTGCTACTACTGTTAGATTTGACTCTTAACTCCAAGAAGTAAAGAACAAATACAAATTAAAACTAATTAAAAACGATAGAATTAGTTTCCTAGTTGTTAATTATATTTGAATAATGCTTCCTACATAGAAAGAATATGAATAATAATGTTTTCACACGGATAAAAACAAAAAAAAACTAGTGACAATAGAAATGACTATTTTAGAATGAGAAACGGACCACGTTCACAATTGTAAAATTTTATATGAATAATTTTTTTTGTCAAATTATTTCAATGTCATCACAATCGGAAACAAAATTACTATTGGTTTTATCTTTAAAATCCAAAAACAGTTCTTAACAAAAAAAGACAAATTCTGATAGATTTTATTTTCACTTAAATTTATTTCTTTAAAAATGGTGTAAACCTCACGTTTTAATATATATAAATACTGTGGAAGGCATTGAGGAAGACTTTTGTCCAGCAGTGAACAGGCAAAGGCTAATGATGGTGAATTAATTATGTATTAATAATTAATATTTAATCACCATCAAGTCCTTGAAGAATCTTCATCAACACACTATTAACAAAGCGTTAAAGATGATGGGGAAGTTAAGATAAGAAAATGTTTAAAAGAAGTTGACGATTCGGAACATTTTTATATGTACGGCGTTTCGACTTTAAATAATACTGATACCTAAGATTAAATATTTATATAAGGAAAAAATATTAAATTCAACTGTCATTCAGATAAAATTAAATGCAAATGCAGTGAACGTTTAACGTAGTATAAAATACAAAAAATGTAATTTTAAATTTAAATTTTTAAATCTTCTCGCGGAAAAAAAAACAACTAACCCATTTAACCAACTCGTATTCTTTAATAAAATTAATAATTGTTATTTTGCGTTATTCGAAATACGAAAAAATACCATAACTAAAATGTATAGATAGAAAATGTTCGTCTTATACACACAACATGACATTTCCTACGACTAAATAGATCGTTTTTAATTCGAGACGAATTATACAAAAAAAAATATATTTACCTTGTAATATATAAATATTACTGATGACAGTAGTGCCCTAAATATATATTTACCATTAACACAAGAATTGCGAACCTTAAGTGGCGATGGTCCGCCACATTGCCCGCAGAACGGACAGTCGATGGGGTCACAGAATCCTGGAATGGCGGCCACGGACAGGTCGACGCAGCGTGGGTAGGCCTCCCGTGGACCGATGATCTGGTTTAGTTTGCGGGAGCTTCCTGGATGAGGGCGGCCGAGGACCGATTGTCGTGGCAATCTTTTGGGGAGGCCTACGCTCAGCAGTGGGCGGCATGTGGGTAACGTTAACGCCAGAAAAACACAATACACTTTATTGGATTGTAATATTAATAAGTCACTAATTCGAAAACTAGACTTAATCAAAATAGTATTTTGAAGTCGAGCACGGTGGAAACGATTTCACAGTCGACCGAGCGCAAAGTCAAATACGACTCTTGAACGATTTACTGGTGAACAGCGTAGATTAAGCACTACCAACACCATTCACAATTAATCAATAGCTTGTGATTGATTCTTCTAATTTATATTGTACGCTTAAAAAGTGTGGAAGTGAGGGAGGAGTGAGGGTTGTCCTCCCTCCAGGTTGACCCACGGCAGCAAGTCGTTGAATGCGGAAGGAGGACCGCATACTGTGGAAGGCATTGGGAAAAAAAATCCAGTAACGGGCAGACAACGGCTGCTGATGATGACACTTAAAAAATTGAAAATCAATTTTCAACAGAATAACTAATATATTTAACTTAGTAATATTCTATTACTCAATTTAAAATTCACTATCTTATCTCTTACTAATTATAAATGCTAAAACTTGTAACCCACGTGTAGTCGGTACTGACACCGCGATAAGCCGTTTTATAAGTAGTATAATTATAAATGCGATAGTTTAGAATTCATATAAATGGATTGATATTAGCAGAAAAAACCTAAACGACTAAACGAATCTTTTCCAGACAAATGCTAGTTACATATACACATACCTTTCCCATAATATACAAACTCTTACTCTGAAGTTCTTCTGGATACATTTTCAGACAATGTTGTGAAACTATACTGGACTGTAATTATAATAATATCATAACATGACCATCTACATGAGAGGTTTTATAACTATACTCGTCTGGAAACGATGAGCATTTACCCAGAGCATCAGCAGAAGAACATATCCAGAGTAACTGCTTTATATAATCAGAGTCAAAAGGCAACTGTAGCCATATCCTTCCTGCAATACTCCTGCATTTACGCTACACCGAAAATGAGGCGGATAACAATTGAACAACTATTTTTTTAGCGTCGTGACCCCCTGGCTTCGATGACGTCAGAGATCTTGATAACATTTTTTTTTTTACAATTCAATCAACTCTAAAATGCATATATCTATTTTAATACGTGTAACAGAGTAATGTAAATCAATGATTCTAGGAGTTGGACACAATCGCTTGGAAATTCAGAGACATTTATTTATTTTACAAATTTGCTACATTTAATTTGGTAGCAAGGAAAACTTTGCAACGAACAGAATCCCTTTTGTTTCCACTGCAAAGTTTACACCATTGTCTCGGAATAATTTTGACTTTACTCGACCTGATACGAAGGAAAAGTAAAATCGTCGGTTTTAAACAAAATGAATTTATAAAGTTTTACCCCAGTGCATAAAAATCAACAATTATTATTATTATCCAAGTAGTTTTCATCTTTGAGTCCTCAACATAGAAGAAACGAACGATTTATTTTTAATTGCAAATATCATTTACATTGTTTAGAAATGACGTAAAGTTGACGCGAGAATTTGAATTTGGAACAAACGTGGGAAAAATATGTAATCTGTAAAAACATTGTTAATAAAAGTGTTTGTTTTAAATATAAACTTTATATTAATGGCACAAGCTCTATTTCGATAATTCTATGTTCATCGTCCGCGGGAACGGTCACTTCCGTTGTAGGCTGGCGCGATTCTATCACTGGAGATACCACCGTGTCGGTGTAGCAGCAAACTAAATCACGTTTATAACAAGTACGTGATAAATACAACATCTTCATTTCCAAACATTTACGACGCGGTATACATTGCCCGTGTTTCTTCGCACAAGATGGATCTAAAATTGTACATTATAATTTTTTTTAAAGTCATTTCGTCTATCTTTACTTCTAAGTAGATTTATTAGAACAAAAACACACTAACAAAATGAACCATACTTTTAATAAAGTAATCCATTGAAACAGTAAATAACTAGGCAGTATTATCTGCCTAAACCCGCTTAGAAAATATATTACTGTCGCTGTTTTATAAAGAAAATGAAATAACCACAAATAAAACTAATTGCACTTAAATTTGTTTACAATGAATTTTTAAAGCGGTAAATTGCAAAATACTCACGAATATTAACTGCAAAAAACATCTCTCTGCCGTTGTCGCTCAAGTTACGGTAAACGTGATCTCTGTAAAGTAAAGGGTATGTGTATTGTTTTAATGTAATGTTTCTATGACGTGTCCCGTAAACACAAATCAAAATAGACATTAACGTGAAAAATATTTTGACATCCATCATGCATAGATTTAGCCGTTTCTAAAACCATAATCAACTCCTCAGAGCAATTAAACATCGTAATTAGCATTAAATTATCAAAAGTCATTAGTGATAAACGAAGTAATAAAACGCATTTGTAATTACGTACTCGGTTTGTTGATTTCTTTACGATGGCTTTCGACTGGCGAGACACATATTGCTATCTTTATTTTTTTTAAGTGAATGAAAAGGATGACAATATGTATTGTTGTATAAAGAAATCCTAAATGTAACGAGACTAAACGTCATAATGTAATCGCATACAAAATATGATAATTCTGATGACTTCAAAGTCAATTGTAGCCAAAGTTGTAGGTCAAATTACTTATCAAGTTTTGAATGTATTATTCGATATTAATGATCGAAGTGAACAACCTTGTCTAAAACTTTAAACGTTTATGCTTTGACCTAGCTTAAAATTATTTTGTATCCGAGCACCTTGAAATCTCGCTCTGTGCATTTAGAATAAGATAAGTGTGAATCTAAAACGTCCTTCACCTATTTTTAAGGATAATAAAATGATAGAATAACTTACAAGTATTAAGACGTGGTAACGATAATTAAAAAAAAAAACTATCGCGTAAATCTTCATTGACACATATTTTCAGGTCTATGTATGACCATAATGATTTTGTATTGGCTAAAGTATTTTTATATCGTAACTAAGGACGATATTTTAGTTAAAAATGAAAACTTTATCAATTTTTATTAAGCTTGTTGGTACCTTAATACTAAAGTATACATTTAAAATGCTTAGAAAACACGTCGTCCTCGCGAAGTGTTATCATTAGCCAAAACAAAGGTCGACGTGCGATTGCATAAATCATATAACACACGTAATAAACTAAATTGCAAGGTATTTTATTTAATATTGATACGATAAAAATTAAACGGTGACGTTTACAAATTAAGGTTATATTTAAGACCTTTAATTTATATAAAATACAACAAAATAACAATAGTTTGATTAAAACTACAGAACAGTATACAATACAATTAGAATATTTAGTTATTCAACAATTTTCAAAATACTACAATTTGTATGAACTCACAGAGACAATCGAAGGTGCTAAGCGTTAGCGATTACCTTAAATAAATATTTTGAAATTAACACTGATAACAATTTGGCTATCCCTTGTTAAAAAAAGCCATAATTTTTGAAACAATTGATATACGGCATAACAGGGACGTAATCACCTTTAAAATCTATTAATTCTATTTAACATATTTGCAATTCCAAAAATATTACGAGAAATCTAAATCTATTTTAAATGTAAATTATGTAATTTAACTTATTATTTTATCAATATCTAATTTCATCATCGTCATCATCATCATCATCATCGTCGCCGTCGTCTGCGTAACCTTGTCCACTGGTGAACGTAGATTTCCCACGTCAGTTGCCACGACGGCCGGTCCAGTTTCGCCCGCATCCAATGCACTCCCGCAACCAAACACTTTTTACAATAATACCACGGCCCCCATCTAATTCACTTGAACACAAATTATATCTAATAAATAAAAACTCGTACGGTAACAATAACCTCATTTACAATATTTTATTGATTGAACACATATAGAAGATATTTTACCGCATACAAAATAATTAAGTACTCATTGTATACTTAGCATGATTAATCTACAGTGTAAGGAACTCTTTAGTGACCAATTAATAATTACAAGTGCGATAGCCTAAGATAAATATTTACTTTATATGTCATATCAGTACACTCCCATTTTCCAATGTTTATCCAAATGATGACTGTAAAAGTTGATAGTATTAATAATAAGAAAAGAATGTCGCAATTGTAAATGTTCTAAAATGATTTTTAGTGTAATAAAGATTGTCTTAGACAAACTTATATCGTCTAATTATTTTTTTATTTAATAATAAATAACTTTACTTGGTAAGTTTGACGCTTGTGTTATGATATGGTTCACGACAATTGTCGAATGGTGGGATTCGAACTTACGAACGCTAGATCGGTAGTCCGTACCCTCAACCATTAAAACATTAGCGCTTCAGTAGATGGTAATTAATTAATTGAAATTACACTATTTAAACTATCCTGAGATATTATTGTTAACTAATTATAAAGTGGCAAACTGACGTATTCATCCGGTGTCGGTGTCGGCACCGAGTAGTTTCTAGCTCAACGGGGGCTGTTTCTTATTGAGGATGACAGTGGCATTATTAATAGTATATTTAGTTGACAACACAAATCTATATATACAAAGTAAATCTCTATTTTCCCTGGTAATCGTATCATCCGAGAAGGGATGGAACAATTTCGTTATTTTTTTGTCATGTCCATTAATGTCAGGGAAAGGATATGAAATCTTTCTATAGAGTAGATTAAGTATGCGGTATATTAGAATTTAGTAACAGATAAGGCAGAACAGTGTAACCAGGATAGCATTTTTTGTAATAATAGCAGATTTTTGTAAATACTATTTTACCACTTTCACTAAGCTCTAGGCTTGTCATGGGATTCATTTACACTAATAGTCAAATAGCGGGATTCGAACTCTGGACTACGGAAATCAGTACCCTTAACCATACTCGTAAGTAAATGTATCTGAAACTGTAAAAGTTGCGAGTATTGTAACGCAAATGAAAATTCGCAATCATTTCCTTCGTGTCAATCGTTTACGGAGGTAAGTTATCAGTTTTTTTTTTTAATACGTAGATATTGAATAATTTAATGCAACCTTTTAACAAGGCCGGGCTTCCATTAACTATTCAGAGAATTGTAGTTGATTGGAACAGCATTATAACAGATAACGGAGCGGTCAGTGTATACGTTTGAGTTGTAGAGATCACCGCATTTATAGTTCTTGTGTATATAATAATGTGGGAGAAAATTCTTTTTTGTGTATCAATGTGTGTTCTGACTTTCTCATTTTTATCAAAAAAGATTTCATATAGCGAACCTAATAAATTAATATTTCAATTCAAATTTTTTATTTATTATTTCTTATGTAGTTTACTCGCGTTTGTTATTTGGCCTCTGTTCTTGTTTAGACCTAGGAATGTGAAAAATAGCAGGTTAGTAAATTGACTTTTCGTCTTTGATATATTGATAAAATATTTATAATACATTACTGTTACTTTTTAATGTATTTTTAGTAATAGATTCAGGTGGTTATAAGAGTTTTTTTTTATTATCTTTTTTTATTACATATGAAAAGTATATGTCAAATTGATACCATGTAAAATTGTTATGGATTTAGACAAAGTTAGATTTATGAGTTAATGTATATAAGGGTAATTAATCATTACTTAAAAATTACTGAAAGCTTAATTTTTTTTAATAATCAGGAAAATTAGATAATATTTTTTACTTTGTGTACAAATAAAAATCGGTCAAGGTGTACAATTTGTATGGAACCACGATAAAATACACGGAACTGATAAATTATATATTGATATCATTAACAATCATAATAAATTAAATATTACCAAATTAAAAAAAAACACATTTCGCCATCCCTAGCGATAGTACACTCTAAAACTAAATTACAATCTTCTTAATAACTAAATATATTTACGAATCATGCCTACAATGTCTAACATATGTGATTTAAGAATTTTATAAGAATGAAAAACTGTACGAAATCTAACCTAATTTGATAAGGTAAATGGTGTATCAAGAATCATTCCGGAAATACCAGATTGTCCATACACACATGTACAGTTATATTCAAACTTTACATCGGCTCGTAATCACACAAGATTACAAACAACATATTAGATATACATCGGACATAAACCCAATCCAGAAAACAAAAGTCAAGCGAAAACAGTTACCTCCAGAAGTCCTTTATTAGAGTAAATTCTTTCACAGATTTTTAACTGATTGTACTCAAAATGACATTTCGCAAATAGAGTCTCGATTAAACATCATATTTGTATGAAACACTTCATCTTTTGCTTTACGATATACGCCTTACGATGCGTGCTGGAGCACATTGCGCACTCTTTTACACGCAGTGGCCCCATCTAGCTTCCACGCTATGAACACTAACCAACTACGAGACGCTACAAATTCTGAATGTTATAATAACGCATGTGAATAATCCAGCTGTTTAATACTTAGTAGTATTATTTGAACAGCTTTAATATCGTAGTTTATATTTTACAACTCGGACCTCATTATAGCCAAAAGAAAATTCAAAGTTATTTACGATGTATTAGATTAACATGGGAACTTTTTTTTACTTAGTTCTGATTAAATCATCAGCTCACTATACGTCCCCATTGAGGGCTCTGAGCCTACCCTACTTATTGGGGGTTACAAAGCTATAGTCGACCACGCTGTTTGACTTCACACATATCTTTGAATTTCTTTGCAGATACGATGTTTTCCTTCGCCGTAAGAGCTTCGAATAATGGACATATGAAAAAACAAAAAACATATTGGTACATAGCGGGGCTCGAACCTGGACAATGACTATTGATTGAATTCTGATTACTGATTTGTTATTTAATAAGTTCGTGCATAAAACAGTTCAATTAACTGAACCAAGGTTAATGTTAAGGTTAAAGCAATAACTTAGCTTAATGGAGGACCTTATTCGAATATAATTAACATGTTTAATTCGTTTACATTTGATACAATTATTATCTTAATGCTTAAGAAGATAATTTATTAGATAAACATAAATAGGCCTTGTCAAAGTGATTAGGAGATAATATACTCTGTGACATGTTTTTTTTTTTAAATACACAGTAGTAACAAAATTACCAACCAACCTTATTTATCTATATTTATAATCAACTACGGAACTCGAATATAGAAACTAATTTCCTATACACTAGATGTCCAAATTGATTAGATTCGAGATAATTTACTCTATCATCATTAGACTTTGTCCGTCCACTGTTGGACATACGCCTTCCACGGTGCGGTCTCCTTCTGCATCCAACGAATTCCCGCCGTTCGTACTAAGTCATCGGTCTACCTGAAGAGAAGACGCCCCGTGCTCTAGCTCCCCAATCGTTTACCCTATGCAATTTACCAAATATGTACTTCTCGAAATCTCTACTGATACACATGGAAGAGCACTTATTACTCGTATGATAACGGCTTAACTCACGTGCAGATCGGTGTTAATAGTTTCAGACCCATCGGGTTATAATTAGTATAATTTCTCCAGAAACTTTTAATAAGTTAGAAGGAACATACTCTACCGAATCCGTGACGATAGATTGGTAGTGTTTATTGGTGCATTTAACATGACACGATTGTATATCGGCAATATTTCTGCTACAGTTTCCCCAAGAGTGAACCGGTGTACTGTCTAGTTAGAATTTAACAATACCCGTCGTGTGTAGAGCTGTATGTTTGTACAAGCCACGCCACTGAAACAACGAACTAAAATTGTTTGTGCCTATCGCAAACACAACAGACTATCTAATATTTGTATATGTTGGTTAATAAAATAGTACAACCGGCTAACGAACTTTTGTATTTTTTTAATGCAATTTTTATTTTTCAATTCATATACATTGTTGGATTAATGAGCGTAGCGTTTTTAGTTATTAAGCATGTTAATGACGTTAAGCTTTAGTTTTAAACACTTTACAGTTTCATAGTTACGAAGTATGAACTTTTTATGGAAGCATAATCTTGGTGAAGAAGCCGATATTAAAATCGGTACTTAATAACTAATATGAAAATGCTTGAAATATAATAGACGGCAACATACAGAAGTATATATCAAATAACAACATACAAGGGGCCTCAAATTATCTCATTCCGTTCCCATTAGATGTCCTTTAAACCACCATTGTTTCGATGTTAAGGTCATTCACAAATTCGCGTATTCAAGTTTGACTTGTTTAATGACGCAATAATTTTATAACGTCAAAGCCATACATGTACTGTAATTTTGTTCTCACAATATTTCGGCTAATCATTTATAAAAAATAATTAGTTATTAATTTTCACCAATTTTTATCGTGAACAAATAATCAATTTTATTAATTAATTATAATTAAAATACAAATTGCGCGTTACAAATCATCACCATCATCAACCTGTCCTTTTCCCTGTCGGGTCGGCAGAGTATTCACTACTCTTCCATACATCTCTGTCAGCCGTCATATCTGAACTCACGTAGTTCTTACGCATATCCTCTTTCACACTATCCATCCACGCCTTCATCGGTCTTCCCCTACTTCTACAGCCGACCATATTCATCATATCATCTTACAAATAGCAATGAATGTTAAAATATGAATAAATCAATCGTTTTCTTTTAGGCTAGCAGCGAGTATATTGAAACATATAACCAAATTATACGACCTCAAATGGGAGTTACGAGGTGCCCATATCCTAAGCGAAGACCGAGGAGCGGTTGTTGTATCGAACCATCAATCCTCACTTGATATTTTGGGTACGTAACTATTTTTTACATATTCATTCATTTTACATCTTGTTTCTCACCACGAGTTTACGGAGTACCGATCTAGAGGTCGTGGATCGAATCCCGCGATTCGACTTCTGTCGTGAACCTTACCCTAACACAATTTTTTTCAAGTTTACCAGTAACTTTTATAATTTTAATATTAAAGTCACTGCTCAAAACATTCAAGACGATTTGAAAGTAAAAATTTCACATGCCACGTCAGTCTGGTATGATTATGTAAACACCGACAAACAAATAAAGATCTAAAAAATCAAGAGATAGGAAAAACGTAAAAAGTGTAAAAAAATAAAAAATGACTCTGATATTAAGTCAGAGGTACTTTAGGAAAAAAAAACGTTGTACTTTAAATTGTTTAATGAATCCATTAATCTTCAGGTATGTTCAACATTTGGGAAATAGCTGATAAATTGACGGCAGTCGCTAAGAGAGAGGTGATGTACGTGTTTCCATTCGGATTTGCCGCGTACCTCGCCGGCTTGATATACATTGACAGGAATAATCCAAAACGAGCAAGGGAACAACTGAAAATGACATCAGATGTAATGGTTGAGCAAAAGGTATGACGTAACAAAAATGTACAATTATTTTTTTAATTACATTTATTTTAATAACTACGATTTAGATAAAAATAAACACATTTGTTAGTCAAATTTAAAAAAAGAAAAGAAAAAATAAAGAATAGTTGAAGCATTATAAAAAAAAACATAATTTAAGACTTTATGGTCATCTGTACCATAAAGTCACTACATATATCAGTTCTCACAGATTATTAAACATCATAAATTCAATAAGACCAAACAATAAATTAACATTAAATGCTATAAGAAGTGACCTTAGTCCTTTTTGATTATAGTTTCATTGCAACAGAGCGAGTGCTCGCGACCAACTCGTCATTATGAAAATCGTATAAAAATGGATCTTTTAAATGACCAACATCCTCACCAATACTTAACGTTACTTTTTTTTTAATGTAATGATGTTAATAGCCAATTCATCTCCATTAAGTATGCAAAAAAAATATTCTGTAGTTATCTCTGATTTTTATCTTTATAATAAATGCGAAAGTTTAAATGGATGGATATTACTTATTATGTATCTCCAAAACTGCTTATCGGATTTCGCTATTTTGACCGCTACTCCACCGTCTTTCATAATTACATAACTTTAAAAAAACTTTACGACACAAAAAACAACACACAATCAGAGATTAGCGAAATTCAATGAAAAATTTGAAAATCGTTAGCATTTAGTAAGTTTTGTACACATTATAATCTTTTTGTTATTTCAAACAGCATTTTAGCATATCTAATTCACACGATACTTAAAAGCATTTACGTTAAAGATCTACTCCGTACAAAGTATAATAAGTTAGTTAAAAAAACAAAAAAACAATGCTTCTATATCTTTAACACTTAGGGGAACAATAGGAATGAAATGACATCACACTTGTTGAAATTAAAAAAAAAATCGTTTCAGTCAATTACGTGCCAGACCTTCGCTAGGTTACTTAACTATTATAACATCCATACATAAAAATTCATTGCCTTTAAGAGTGAGCCTGGTAAAACAATACATAGTAACAAAGACACTAATGTACTACATCTGATTACAGACAAAAATCTGGCTATTTCCTGAAGGGACACGAAATAAGGATTACAGAAGTTTATTGCCTTTCAAGAAAGGAGCATTCCACATGGCAGTCGCAGCTCAAGTTCCCATAATACCCGTCGTCTTTTCACCTTATTATTTTATAAATAACAAACAAGGAATTTTCAATAAAGGTAATATTAATCGGAATTTTCCTTAGAAAAACTAAAGTTCCAGTTAAGCACGTTCTGAAAATTCAAGACTTTGTTTAATTTTAATTGTGATTCGAAGAATTTATAGTAAACATTCTAATATAGTTACAGTTCTAACAACAACAACATTTAAACAAAAATGTAAATGATTCACACGTGACCTGAGTCGTCTTGAACCTAACTAAAACTCTCCTAAGAGTTGTTTACACGTAGTTTGTATTCAGTATTTACATAAAGTTGAAAATAAAATTTTGTAGAGGAAACCTCCATTCCTGAGCAGCCTTCTTAAGCTTGTAATAATTCAAACAAAGCGCTGCTAAACTTAAGCTTTTTCAAATCTGCTTTTCCGCTTTTCGCTGTTGTAAGCGTTTCTCAAAATGTATTTTTCTTCTTGTGTAACTAATATTTTAGCTGTTATTCTGTACGACTTTAATTGTAATTTAGATAATATGTTTTATTCCACGAACTTCTTTAAAAACCTGTTAATTGACTGATTAACTGGTCTATTAACTTTTGTTGACTAAATGTAATCTATTATAGCATTTGAATAGTATAAAGATAACAGTAAGTAACTGACATGTTTAATAAAGACATGTGTACATTTACGTTATAATCTACTGTTATTTTATTTTTATGTATTTATACAGAATAAATTCAACCAAGTTCTCTCGTAAGCGATGTAAAGCTTAAGTACCTAAATATGTTGTTCCAGGTCATGTTATAATACAATGTCTCGAACCAATATCAACAAAAGGATTAGGTCCAGAAGACATTGACGATCTTGTTACACGTGTGCGCGATACGATGGCTGCCGTCTACAAAGAATTGACTAAAGAAGTAATAACCAACTTACCATCAGATTACCCACACACGACAGTAGGATAAATGTGACATTATTTATTTGTACTTATAATATGTTTAATATTAAAACACTTAAAATTAAAACTTTGGCATTATTACTCACCTAAATGTTTTAAAAAGTACCAACGAGTTAAAAAAAAAACTGGTCCATCAGATGAAAATAAAGTATTTTGACTATATATGTTCGGCATCATATTTTTGGCATTTCTTTTGAGCCCAAATAAAGTGTCTGGGTTTATAAATCAAGTTTAAATTCAATTTCTAGTTTCATATAACGTGTTATTGTAATTACAGCACAAGAAATAAAAAATAAAAGAAAATCTTCTTACTATATAAGATGCATTTCGGCTGACAACACTGCTGTTTGTATTGTCAATTCCAACCAATAGCTGTCAAGTAACTATATGTCATGAGTCACAATTGTATTGAATAAAATTTCTTTATTTTGAACTCAGGTTTCAAAGCTTCGCTTCGGTTATTTACAAAAAACGTTACGCAGTGTAAAGACTTGTTTTATGTCAAAAATCTATTCATTTGATTGTGACCACAATACTACTAGTTAGCAGATTTTAATTACGATATAAGGAAATAAATTATAACAAAAAGTGTTTGCGGTTCAATAATAACACGAAAGTAAAAGATACCATCATGTGGGACAAGTTTATTTATGTTTTTGTAATTACTTTAACGACATACTTTTTAAAACAGCTTTTGTCAGAGACTCCTAATTTTATAAAATACAAATCAAAATTCCTAATATTTTATTTCACCGCTTCTGTGGTTTCGGTAATTTTAATGCCATTTTTTGTATTCAATCCGAAAAATGTTATGAATTCATTGTAAGTACAACACATTTTTTATTTATTTTTTAATTTCCCGAAATATTTTGCTATTACATAAAATATTTCAACTCTTAACATAATAAATAAATCATTACTTTTCTATTTTATCTACTAACTATGGCTTACACAAATAAATCTTAATTATCTAGCCGTAAATTAGGTCAAAAATATTTAAGTTAATTAATCTGAACCTCTGTAACAATTGAAATTATTTAATACTATTCTTGAACAAAGAGAATTGTCTGGTATTGTATTTGATTCACACTTTAACCCATAAATAGATGAATAATCCACATAATATGAGATTCATGACACTAATTAAAATAAATTATAAATAATAAAAGCCATTTGTTTTTAATGGATTTATTTTAAAGTATCATAATATGTTAATTCTATTAGTTTTTGGTTGTGAATTGCCATAGACATGCAAAAATATAAATTTTCTCAGCAAACTTAAACTACAAAGAAATCTATACATTTAATGATATTATTTTATACTAAACCTATTGTAAACAAAGCCATGTGCGAAAACAAGAATTGTTTACAAATTACTTCTAGATAAAAGTCCAGCATATCATACATATCAATAAAGTCAAGGTCGCAGGTCAAAGGTTCTCACAGATAAATAATGACGCAGGAATGTATTTGTGAATATCAAACTACGATTCTAATATTTTCAGATTTGGTACACAGATAATAAAACATGTAACTAAAGTCATTGAGGTCAAATGGTTTTTGAGAAATGGGAAAGTGTTGGCTGAAGACAGAGGAGCAGTTGTTGTATCCAATCATCAATCTTCTCTTGATATTCTTGGTAAGTATATAACACATTCACCGCTAGTGATTCACCACAAATACTAATGTTGTAGCACTCCATGTGTTACGTAATACAGAACCTAAATAAATAAATACAATAAGTATAGAGTAGCCTTAGATCTTTATATTACAATAAAACAAAACACATTCTAAATATTATAACATCAGACTATCAACTAATATAGTGTAAGGATTCGATTCGAAAAAAAATGTTTTATTGTTGAAGTACTAAATATTTAAAAAAGGTATTAACTTCTTAAATAATTCTCAATGTCCTTTGAAAAGTTTATTTACATTTGTATAATATTTTGGCAGTACGCAAATTAAAAAAAAAAACTAATCTGTGTTATTCCCATCTGTAATCTGTATATCTGCCAAATTTAATTCAGATCCCTTTAGCTGGTGTAGATATATGCATGATGGCAAACTTTATTTTCGCATTTATTTCTAGAGACATTTTAATTCTTTTTATTACAGGTATGTTCAATATTTGGCATGTAGCTGTTAAGATTGCAGCTATCGCGAGAAAGGAAATATTTTATGTCTGGCCATTTGGATTGGCCGCGTACCTTGCAGGAGTTGTGTTTATAGACAGAAATAATTCAAAAGATGCATACAAACAACTTAAAATTACATCCGATGTCATGATTAAGAACAAGGTACTATAATTATTTATCTATATATTATAATGGTTTAGACTATATTTATGATCAAGGATTTTTTAGTATATTTTGTAATGTTTTCGAGAATAACGTAAATCCTTTATTAAATTTACTGGTAGTAACGCTTTTTAATTGATAATTATAGACAAAGATATGGGTGTTCCCCGAAGGAACAAGAAACAAAGACTTCACTACACTATTACCGTTTAAAAAAGGTGCTTTCAACATCGCCGTGGCTGCCCAGGTGCCCATACTGCCAGTTGTTTTCTCACCTTACTATTTTATCAATTCAAAGAAATTCATATTCAACAAAGGTAAGTCTTATCTATATATATCTATATGCAATGTTGATGACCAGCCTCATTGTAAAAAAAATAATCGGAACATTGTCAGAGTAGCTACATGGAGGCTGTAAACTAGCGCGGCCCCCAGCTACACGACAGCACAAGCTAAGCTTTACCCTTTTAGACAAGAAATGTTTTGTTTTGTGTGTAGGCAATTTTTTTCCGTAAATTCTCTTTCCCGATAAACTGTTTTTATTTATTTATTAATATTATAACGATTTGTATGTTTGTAATGAATAACTTAAACAAAATGACTGGTCCATCCATATGAATACCCCATATATGCTTTTATACTTTTTATTTTATATTGAATTAAATAACTATACATACAGAAATCTTTAGCTCGATATTCTATAAATAAAAACAGTTTTTATCAAACAAATGTAAAAGTTATTTCTAAATAGTATTTATGTAAAACATGTATAATATATATGTACAAAGACAATGCTTTATTGTCTAAAAGTGAAATCAGTTTGAATTTCATTCATTTGTTTAACTAATTGTTATTTACTTAACATTATATATAGGTCAGTTTACTAATTCCATTAACATATGATTTGCGCAAAGTTATTTTGCGTATGACAAATTTTCAACCTCATTACATTGTGAGCATTAGAAGCGCCAATAGCCTAATGATTATGGGTATGGACTACCGATCAAACGGTTGTGGGTTCGAATCCCGCCATTCAGCTATTGTTGTGAATAGCCTACAACAAGCTTTTTCAGTCTTACCAGGAATGAATGGTTACAAAAAATATTAGTTAATGAACAAAAACCCACTGATTTTAAAAAAAACGGGAGGGAGGAGCTGGAAATTAATAATAATAATTATTATGATTAAGATTATTAAGTCTCTCCCGTAGTCTATATTTATTAATAATTAGGTAAATAAATTTATTTCCAGGCCACGCTATCATCCAGTGCCTAGAACCAGTGCCAACAGAAGGTCTGACAATGAACGATGTGCCCGACCTCATCGTTAAAGTACGGACCATTATGGAGAATGCTTACAAGGAACTATCTAAAGAAGTGCTCAGTGCTTTACCCCCTGACTACCCCCTCGCGACGATGGACTGATTAGTGAGTCATCGCAGAATATTTTTTACAATGTTCTGTAAGTTCAAATTAATACTTTTGAGATACTTTCTTAATACTTTTTGGGAAGAATTCTCTTTTTGTACTTGATAATTATTTAAATATGCTGATTGGTGACTGGAATATTGCAAAGGCATTTTATTAATTATAAAGATAGAAATAATTTTAGTGACATAATTTTTTTTTCCGTTCTTTTCTTTTTTTTTTTATTGAGACCTCACATCCAACGATATATTTAAAGGTTCAATAGAATAGCAAAAATATTATTGAAATTGAAAAAAAAATGCAAAAAGTTCCTGTCGAAATATTTTTAATCTTTCAGTACTGAATGTGATGTATTTTTTTTTTAACTAACAACAATGAAAAATAAAAATTGATATAAATTAATATTTAAATTACGACCCAATAAAACTCACTCTTTATATTTCATGAATTTAACGTATATTTTCACCAAAAATAAAATCAGCATTTCAAAACGTCACTTTAATTTGATCTTGAAATTAAAATGGGTTGGTTTATACACACATGATTTTTTTAAAATTTTCTAAATCTATTTTATATTGTATATTATTAGAATAGAAATTAAGTATGAAGTCTTTTAGAATTATGAAACTTTACTTCATTTGAACTTTAAATTAATATGTGCTTTTAGGGACGTGATTTTATTTCGGTATTAGTGAAATTTTACACAACAACGCCAAAAATGTATAATAAATTGTCTTTCCCTTTTAAACATCGCCCACCATTATTAATAAATGCTTATAGTATTTATTTGCTTTGTGATAATATTTTATAGAACGTTATAATTTACACTAATCATTCGTTTTATAAGTTATGTTATTAAGGCATTTACTTAGGTATTTTGGCACATGACTCGATTGAAGGTTGCAATTTAATGAAATCGTGAAAGGAAAAACATTTCAGAAGTTTTATTACACTAACTGCTTAGTATTCTGGTGTGGATCGACACGTTTATTGCATCAATCTATAGAATACGGTAACCAGGCAATCTTATAAAAAAGGACACGGAATATATTAAAATGATAAGTTTTAATATGCCCGTACTGTGAAAGGAATTTGGATAATCCTATGTCCAGTAGTGGGCAAAGTGTGGCTGATGTGATTATGATGATAATGGCATATATCTCGTATAGATTACTCATAACGATATAACCATCAATATTAAACACACTAAATAAAAATCCAACTATATCAGAATTATGGTGTCATATAAAAAAGTAGACTCCCATAATATCCCCCTATAAATACTTCTCTTTCGTTCTATGTTCAATTCTTGAACTCTGATGATAATTTCAAATAACAGGCAACATTGGTTGTACTAAATTCAATAAATATAATAAATCGAACAAAAAACTGACCATTTTATTATCGTGATTTTAAAAAAATCTCGTAAATACCGCTTATTAGGTTTGTCAAATTATCGTAGCATTATTTAATCATATTTATCAATTGAAAAAATTATGATAGAAAAATGATGGTAAACCTACAGTCGATAGTGAAATTATTTTACTTTCATTGCGCGGCGCGTTTCGTTATGTAGTCTACATAAATTCGATTCAAATACAACACACGCATACAAAAGAGTTGTCCAGTACGTACGCACTAAATAGAATGATAATGTCACGTTAGGTCATCTTAAGTAAACCGCCGACTACATAAAATACTGGCCGTATGTCACAATAAACTTAAAACCTTTTTGCTGGTATTATAAATTAGTTGAACGAATGTATACAACACAAAAGTAAAAATCAGTATATTATTTTTTTTTTATAAATTTCAAAAATGTCTGGCACACGAGATTTTTAAAACATATTTAGTTCCATATTTGAAATTAAAATCCGCCATTTTTGTTTCTTAACCTTTTTTAGTCGTTTGTTTTTAAATGACAAGCAAGCTTAAAATTTGTTCAACAGTTATTTTTCTTAAAATGATTTAGTTAATTTAGTTTTTAAATTTTTAGTTAAACTGTTCATGGACTTAATATTTTTTTTTCTATTTGCTTAATATGATTTTTTTATTTTTTTTTAAATCTTGATGTATTTTAAAAGTGTAATAAATCTTTATTACTGAATTAACTTCGCTTAATTGTTTTATCCAAGTGACCAGAGGAAAGACATTTTGCAAACGACTTGATATACAATTTTCATTCATGAACACCAACAACACGCCTTCGATTATTACAACTAGCAACACATTCATGTGCCATCAACTTCAACACATTCTAAAATCGGGACCAAACGAACTCTGTATGATTTAACAAAATGACATACAAGTTACATTTAAATATACAATAAAGAAAAATATAACAATATATATGAATACTTCAACAAACGTAGATTATCAAATCATAAAAAAAATTGCACTTCAAATCCATTTTACTATTTCATCGATATATAAATATATATATATATATAATTTAATATGATTTTTCTATTAAAAAATACAGTATTTCCACTCATAAATCTTACTTGGAAAAATATATATATATGCGTGTGTACATGTATATTTAATATTAATGTATATGTTATAAAAACTATGAGTCAATGTTTGCATTAACCAACTATTATTATAAATAAAAATGTAAGATGTCTAGCATTTCATGATTGTCAGTGTTACATTAAGTAGTTAAGGAATACATTTTAAGTTATATAAGTTAATATTAAGCTTATGCAATACTGACTTCTTGACAAACTTCTTGAACAAAAAGCTGCGTAGTGGGGGAAAGTTAGCGCGCGTACGCCTGGCGCGGGAGCAAGGGTCGGCTGATTAACCAATAGCCAGGTCGGTATCCATCCGCCCCCCAAGAGACCAAAAAATCGACTACTGCGCAACTAAATGTATTGTTCAAGATGTAAGCCGGGCGCTATACACGAAATATGAATTCCAAAGATTCGCTTTACAAATTCGATTTTTAATTTAAAAATTGATTAAATTAAACAATCATAAAAAAATTTGGACATACGTCACCCTTATAATAGGGTAGGCTCTGTACACCTCAATGGGGACGTATAGTGATGATACCAGGGGTGGCCAACCGGTCGATTGCGACGGTTTAATCGATCATGGCAAGGCACATAAATACGTAAAACCTTACTTAACAATGCTCAGTCTAATACACGCACTAATATAAATAAATATTTACTAACAGTTATGTTATATTCAGTTTCATTTGAGATTTCGATTGGAGAGAGAAACAGTAATCTAACATCTAGTCAGGTTGGCCATCCCTGCTATATAAAATTGAAAATGTTCACTTTTTTTATAATTTAAGGAATTAAATGTATCTGTATCGATTGCTTATATTTTGTATTGTGTAATAAATTTAACCAAAGTGATAAAAATTTAAATTAGTTTATAATCAGTTAATTAACTGCACATTTTTAAAACAATTGTCTTGGTTGAAATAATAACAGTACTGCATCATCTACTGCACTACGTCCTGCCCTCGTGTGAAGGTAGCAATGTCTGCTCCCCAACAGATCTCAAAAATATAAGTATGGCAAGCTTTTCTTTAATTTTTTTTAATATGAACCAGTTCATTGCTCATTTAATTATGTATTCCTACCTTAGTTAGAGTACTTTTCTATTAATCTCAGTCATTTCAGCATTTACGTTGTAGATTAATGAAGTATAACC
>JAODUI010000023.1:5627441-5668697 GCA_027563995.1 Papilio gigon
CATCCTGAAGATCCTGAATATATTGATAGAATCATACAATGCTCACAACATGCCATACCCTTGTTTTCTGTAAGTATGCGAGCGCAGTGCGCAGCAACTTGTGACGTCACGACTTGTACGCTGCGAGTGTGACTGTCACGTTGTGACGGAGCTTACGTTTCACAGTTCTTTCTGAAAGGTATCACTATTGGAACAATGACTTTTGTAAACATTGTAAGTGACAAGAGATTTCTTGAGAGTGGAGCGCGCTGTATGCTGAGATATGCCTATCTATATAGAATTAACAGATTCTGGTAAAGCTCGCTAAACAAATTCAGTTGTAACTGAACTGTCGAACTGTACAATGAAAGCTCACCTAGCGGGCTGAACATTTATTTGTGCATATCCAATGTAACATTCTAGTACAGGAATCCTTAACGTCGGTTCGAGTAACAGCATCACGGAAGCACGACTGTAGCGAGGCTCGCCGCCTGCACCGCCTTCCTTGAGGCTTTCCTTTCTTGTGAGTAAAGATACGCCATTGTCAAGAGCCACTCAAAAAATAATTTAATTTCGCAACAATTCAAAAGATATATTTTTCATATTCACAAAAAGCCAGCAGCAACGTATTAGCAGGGCGCGGGCTGACGTGCGCTCCGCGCGCCGTTTAAAAGTGTACGGAATATGTAAATTGTTATGCTAACATGTTAAAAGCCTTTGTTACGTGATATAAGGGTAATGTGAGGCAAATTCAATGTTGCGGGGGCACTCCGCCAGGCGGCGCTGCGAGCTAAGAGCTAACGGCCTCTCTAACGAACCGGATTCCCCCGACTGTGATCCCGCCATACACTTTCCAATTTGTATTTTACTTCTACAATAATGTAACACTCGCTCTTCAGCGGATGTATTCTGATCGCTCTCTTGTAATTCTGTTCTCTACTCAGTGCAAACTAAGCCAAGCTAAATGTTTATCGAATAGCGGTAATAGTGAAGGAACCTTTATCTATATGCTACCTGTATTTTTGTATTTTTGTACCTGCAACGAGCATTAATTGACTATAATTCATTCCTAGTGAATAATATCCCTTTTCAATTGATTTTACTATTTCACAGTTTTCGAAAGTTTGCCTCGGACTTGCTGCCTCTCTAGATGTTACAGATGTTATGAACTGCGTCACGTGTACTCTGGATAAGTTTAACTTCGTCAGTTACACCTCTACCGTCGTTTGCGTATTAAAAGATAGGGAAATTGTTGCCACGTAAACAAAGTACGAGTTAAAGTGCACACTCGGAGCGGGCGCGGGCGCGTGCGATGCAAACAACAAACGGGAGACACAGCGTTTATCAAATGAAGGTACTTTCAGCTGCACGCCGCCTCGCCGCGCCGCGCCTCCAGCCGAGCACAGGCAAAAAATAAACGCGTCGCGCTCCTTACAATCTCGCGACAATCACTACAGATAAATACGAACAGCACAAATTCAAAACAACTCACCGCTCGCGCCCCGCGCCTCGCAGCGAACATCTGTTGATAAACAACATGATATAGAACACAAAACAGTCCACTTAGGAGGCACTCACAAAAATGCTCCATTTCCTATAAACGCTCCCAGACAAACTGTCAAACCCAAACCGCATCCATTGCTACATCGCAAAGGAGACTACATATTTGCGATGGAACGAAGCGCGCGATGTAAAACGTGGAATTGTAAAAGTTTGTAAATAGCGTTGCGAGATTTCAGTTGGGTGTATTGTCAGACGCACCCTGAGGGTATGCGCTAACGACTGCATCTCTTCTTTGCACTTTTCTCCACGAGTGTACACTTTATATATCCATTGTTGTGTTTCGCTTCGGATCTGAAGTGCTTTGGATTTATTAAGTCCGTGTTCTCTCGTTCAGCTTTGCTCGGAGCGCCGACCCAACTTTCACAGTCGCCGTATTGACCTTTGATTATCTGAGTTCGATTTATATATTTTATTTCGCTATTGCGATTTTATTTAATACATTTAAAACAGCTGCGTACCGCGCGGCACGCGTCATTCTGTTCCACGTTATTTCATAACAAAAATGTAACGATAACAACGTCTTAATAACAAAATAACAACTGGCGAGGACGTCGTTTCTCCTCAAAATAGTGAGCGCGCACTCGGGCGCGGGCTCGGGCTAATGAATGAACTTACATCCAGGAACTTTATTAAGATCTACTCGGAGATAATTGGCAAGTAGCTGCCGCGACGACGCCACCACTCCAGGAATTTCAACGGACAACGGTGCCCGGATCCCCTGACGCGTTGTAGTCTACTTACAGACAATATCATCCAATACATTACATAGCTATGGTCTTATTTCTTAATGTATTTACCAGTATCTATAGTTTGTTTCGTGCTGCGTCTTCTAATGTTCTGAGATATTTAATTGGAAATCAAGTACGATTTTTTCTTAGAACGTTACAGAACTTCGTAAGTCAGTGACATATTGACGGTGGATAAAGTCTCAATGACTCAGTACTATCAACTTACAGGGTGGGCTATGTATTCGTAACAAGCAGGACCAGCCTTACATAAAGACTTTGTTTTCTTCAATAGCTTAAAATAAAAAGTATTGTGAGATAACACTCAAAGCGGAATCGGTCTATTGAATTAAAGTAATCCGCTCATAATTAATAAGTAAGAGGGGAAATTATAAGAGGGGTGGAGTGGGGTCCGGCCTGTAGCGCCGCGCCGCGGGCCGGCTGGCAAACAGAGAGGAAGGACGCTGAGGAAAAAAGCGCCTTCTTAAGCACAAGTGGCAATTCTGCTAACATGATTTCCTAACGGATAAGTATCGCTGTACGGGCCGCGAACTTAGCGACTGTAGACTTACTAAAAATAACATCCAGGACTGAGTGAGCTGGCGGACGCCCTCCGAACCACTACCGGGATTTAGGACATTAAGTCGATTCAAGTCAAAAATAAAAATGTAACTAAGCGATATTGGAATAACTGTACTTCATGTGAGTATCTATATATCCTAGACAAGGAGGTAGAATACAATGTAACATTAACTATAAGAATGTAACCTCGTCCTGGGTGGAGAATGTGCCAGGATAGAGGACTTGTACAGCAAGTGCTTGATCACTGAGGCGTAAGTTAGAACTTAAATGTATCATGTTCGAATTTGGAACAATGGACAAACGCTAGTATTACTGTTATTATTATAATTGGTTTTGAATAGCTTAGCTTTTCTCGGTATAAATGAAAATAAAATTACGCCAATAGTCGGAACCGACTTTCGCTGTCGTCGTGGCTCGATCTCTCCACTTATATTTATTTAGAGTCCTCATTGATTTCCTTAAATACTTCTTTATGTAGGCTAAAGCAATTTAAAAGATTTCTTGATCAACATATTATGTTTGGGACCGCGGAGAGTGTTTGTAAACGAACGCTTGCTAAGACTCGTACAATATATCGAAGTCGACAGCGAGCGGCAGATGTTTGATCGGAGCACGTCCGCGAGCACATTGCGGATGTCGAAATATGTCATTGAATATATTTTGTAATCGATAGGTGAGATTTGGTAGGACGTTGTGTCGCTAGTACTGCCTGCGAGGCAACTAGAGATGTCGAGACAGTCATTTGTCGCAGTCTTTTTTTTTCTTAAGCGAGCTTCATGGAATTGTTGGAGTGGAGGCCACGGTCGGCCAGGAGTGTGGGGTATCCTCCCTTCAGGTGGACCGACGACACAGAGCCGACGGCAGGACGGTGATGAACTTCGCGAGCTGATTGTAATCGACTTGTTTGATGCTTTTTTATGTAAGACTTTGGGTTTTCAATTGACATGATTTGTATAACAGAAATGGAAGAATAATGTAAAAAATATCTTTCATGTTAATATTAAATTATAGATTTAAATAGAGCAGATGCGTGCAGCAACGTGTGAAGCGGGAATAGAACCTTGTAGGAGCGTAGGAATTCGTTCAATCGGCAGATGCTCGCCGTTCACAAGCAGACAGATGCTAACTGCTCCTGATAACATTATAATTATGCCAATCCTTTCAAATATAACTACGCAATAAATTTATATAACCAATACACACCCTTATTCCTTTCGAATAAAGTTCATTTTCCTCGTACAAAGATCTATTCCGCGACTGTACGCTTTGCTCAACTCCAAACGAACGGCAGTAAATAGTTTAAAGAGGGCCATAAAAAGCACGAACTCGCAGGACGGTGTTACAGCACACCCGATAATTAAAATCACTATAAACTTTTTAACATCTATTACTTCACAAAACAGACATGAACACTTCGTTGTACAATGTTGGAAGAAATCAAAGTAGCTAATGTCATTGCATAAATTGCATTCGCCTGCGTATACAAAAACTTTAGAATCGGTTTAAACATTGTTTCTGTGCTGGGTAACTTATAACAGTGGAATGAGGGTTAAGATCGAATGGTCAAATAGTCGTAGTCATAGTCTAGTATGAAAAATCTGCACTTAACTATTGTTTACGAATGAACAATTTTGAGTGCGACAGTTAATGTGCCAGTAAGAACGTAACAAAACAATTGGTCTGAATGTTTCGATGTGAAATAGTTTCAAAGTCACGGCCCCGGTCTATACAATGGCATTGCTTCAGCAATTCGTGTTGTCTGGATTAACTATTGTATGATAAATTAATGTATGAAGGCGGCATTCCTGGTAACTAAAGCGTAAAGCACACTCCAGCAACGCGAGCACAATGGGATCGCGCTGACTTAGCTGAATGGCCGATTTGTACTTGGGCAGCGGTCACTTCGCTGTTTGAGAGAATTCAGATCGCTCACCACCTTGTGCTATTAAATGCGACGTTTTACCAGGGCTCGTTCTTTTCTATGAAATTACCGTTAAATGTGACATCGGTAGGTGTACGTGACGTCGCATTTTAAAAGTGTAACTTGTGCGTTTGACGCGCTACAGCTGAGGACAGAGAGTGCGGCGGCATGTGGCGACAGGGCGTGATTGAGGCCCTGGCCGCGAGGCGCTGCTGGCTCGGCACAGCTGAGGCGCCACCTGCCGCAGCTGCGCGACAAGTGCCATTCTCAAATGCGTACGCGGGGACCATGGGGAGAAATTATCGCACTATCTATATATTAATTGATTTTTTTTCTATACCTTGCTTATTTATACCGCCTTGTTACGCTTATTATAAATACTTGATATAAAATGATATAGCTTGATTCGTCTCTTCTACCTTATGATTACAATACTCCTTGTTCATGGTCCCGCCGCCGCTGCCTTTTATATCTATCTATATATCCGCTGACTGCTACTAAGTAATAACATAAGGGAAAGATACAATTTTGTTTTAAATTTAAAACGTATGAAACGTCTCCGCGGCGTGTTTATTGAACGAGTGTAGAATTTCTGGTAACCTTATCAACTCACACTTTTAATTTCAAATAAAAACGTCACCGAATAACTACGTTCTCTGTTCGCTAGATTCAACGTTAACAACTTAGCCCATCCTCCCCAGGCTGTACACGAATTCGCTTGCCCCCGTGCATACCTCTATCTACAATCGGGCGTTATCGTGGTTTGGGCACTTGTGTTCCAAACCGGTCCGTCAGCTGACTGCGCGGCTGGTATTTTGTGAATGGAACTCAGGAGGGGTGCCGCGCTAACGGGAGCTGGGACCATCTGTGTCAATGAACGCACATTTTTACTCGATTGTACTTAATAGGTTACAATTATGTGCGCGCGCCGCCGCAGCCGTGGCCAACAGTTTTTGCCGATTGTTCGATGTCCGTTATAAAGGAAATATGGCTGACGCGTTTGTTATTTCATAATATCTTATTATTACTTCAAAGCAATTAATGTAGCAACGTTTTCTCCTTGTTAGTTTAACTTCAGAATTCACTAAAAAATATAGCTTAAATTATATTTAGATACATTTCAACAACGTTAAAAGCTTTCTTTGAGATGTTTTAAAGCGCTCATGCAAAGCTCGAGCTTACGATGTAGTTATTAACCTAATAGCCTGCATTGTTAGCCGGCAGCCGAGCCGCGCGCCCCGAGCTTACCTACCTTATGTAAACGACTAAAGACTACAGTAGTTAGCTAAATCGTAACGTTTTGAATTATTTCATTTATTTAGCAGTCGAGCTCTACGTATGTTGCACTGAAACCATCATCGTCTTCGGACCTGGCGCTACCGAATGTATTTGCAGTACAACGATATTCCAACGCAGGGGTGGCTCACAGATCGCAGCGGATTCCTTTGTTTTTTTTATTCACTAATATTAATTAAGTATAATTCGGACTGGGCTTGTGCTAGGGATATGGTTGACAACAACAGTCGAAGCGCGATTCAATCCCCAGACCACGTGTTCGACAATCCGAAAACTGAACCATTAGACTATTGGTATTATTTCGTTAGAGAGTACGTTAACATAAGATCTCGCCGCGAGCGCGCCGCTGTTTGCGCAAAGTGCGCACGACAGAGACAGCTAGTCAGCCGGTGAACCAAGTGTCTGCAGGCGGGTCTCGGAACAACATTTATATTTATTTAAATCCAAAGTCCCGTTTCATCTATGTTACGGTATTTCAACTTAATTCGCCCGTATATGGGTTACCCAGCGCCCTAGCGCTGCAGCGACGCGTCTAATTGGCGACTGGCGCATTTTTAACTCAGTTTTTAGCAAAAATAACACATGTACCGCTCATTAGAGCCGAGATGATATTTAAAAAGTACGTTAATTTATAGATATAATTAATGTCATCTATTCACAAAAAAATATTAACCTATCATGACATTACAGCGCAGTGTGCGCAACGGGGTACGTTTGTATGCTATATTCGTTAGTGACCTCGGAATTGGTACGCTGTTGTCAGTTTTTTGAAGAATAAAGGCACCTAGTTGCCATATGACTACTGTTACATTTAGGGACCGTTATCACTCCTCTAGAGGGCAGAGTGGAGAGGAAGAAATAGCATACAGTTATAGCTGTATAGCATACAGAAGATGTCCGAGGCAAACATCTGAGACAAAATAGCATGTACTAGGAAAACAATTGCACGGCCGCGTAAACGGAGAATTTCACATATTTCCTATTTCTCCAAATAGAGAGTCGAGCTCTGTTCTATTCTTCGATGTTCTCCGGCTTAATTGTTTTCGTTGTTACAATCTTGATTTAAAATCAATCAGAACAGATTCAACTGGGGTAATGTGAAGCGAACTACAATCCTCTCGAGCGCAAACACCTCAAACGGCTTAAACCAGCAAACAGTTTAACCATTCAATGACTTGACGAAGTTTACATTTCACTCGCCGCCGCCGCCGCCGCCGCCGCAAACATACGTTGCAACTAATATCTCACTCAAACACCACTCGGCCTCGGCCCGACTTGGCGTAATTAACCATATCCATAGAGCGTACAGAGGTCAAAGATTTCGGAGGTCATCGGCCCCTCGATGCGTTCGGACTGCTAACTACTCGACGCGTGTCCGATCTATTTTATATGCAACTTTATAAAAGCGACCGTTTCAATTTTATCTCTATCTGTATTTGCATAAAGTTGGTAATAAAACTGTATACGCTATAATAAGGTTTGTTTTTTTTCTTTGAATCGAGATATGTGATCTGATTGTTTTTGGCCAGGACTGGAAATGTTTAATTGCGTGTATAGAGTTACGAAACAGTTGAAACGCGGATCTTTTTTATTATTTAGTTCGCTGTTAAGTGATATATTAACATAAGAACACGGAACTGCCGGGGTTTTATGTTAATTTCACGTTAAACGTAGATAAGAATCCTTTTATTTCATTTAAGCCAGTAAACCTGCTCACTCACTCGTAACAATAAAAAGCTTAACGTTATTCTTGTGTAGAGAGCTGACATTCCGCTAGTTTGCAGTTCATTATTAAAACTTCAACAGCTGGAAGATATCATTAGAACGTTCGCTTCATTATTGTTCAAAGGTAAATAAATGTCATAATTAATTGACGTAATCTCTAGCGCCTGCATAATTTTGAACAGCAATTGTGTCAAAATGAACATGTCGAGCGACGCCGTACGATGCGTGTGATGCGTGTATTGCGTCACCGCGCCGCAGCCGCGCCGCCGCCGCGCGCAAACAACGCGCACACGTGTTGTTCCACTCACTATATTACCCTTTCAATTTAAATATCCTATTCATACGCTAGAGATCGATGCGTCACATTAAAATATGTATGGCAATCAGTTGTTATGCGACCAATTTAAACGATTCACCTATTGAACTTTATCACCAATTAGTAAAGAGCATTTTCGAATTTCCGACGTGCAAATGTTAAAGCGAACAAGGGTTCGGTCAAATTTTAAAATGCAGTTGATTTAACACCTACCTGAGTGGACTTAAGAACTAAATCAGTTCGTCTGGCACTTGTATTGTTCTGTCGTTGTCGTGGAGAGGTGACGAGCTTTGAAAATATTCGACTAAGAACATAGACGTGGAGTGATAGTGCGTGACTGCGAGTTAGGGCTGACGAGCACTTCATTACTACTTGATATTTTGATAGTAGTTATTACGTTAGTAAAGCAACATTTGAAAATTACGTTGTTTTTTGTGAGACATTCAGTCATACCGAGAGCAACTTGCAAAAATAAATAATATAAAATTGTGTTAAAGACAATCTCATTAAAGGTTGAGAGACGATCTCTCGCTCTCTTTCTCTACCTTTTCCAAATTCTCACTGAATGACAATGAAAAATACATCTAATATTAGTAATTCTTTTTTCCATGACAAAGGACGTTAAAGAATAAAAAATACTTTAATATAAATAATTGATAATTAATTTATACTAGTTAAAAATTCTAATTAATATTGTGGACATAACAATACTAATTTGCTGACAATTATCTAATGTTTTAAGTAATGATAATATACTTATATAAATAACATTGTATTTTTATATACATCTACAAATAAAAGAAAAACATATATTCTAGTAAAAAATTGACATTTTTTTGTGACTAGTCCGATTAATAATTGACAAAGTTCACAAACCGCCAGTGACATGCTAGATACAGAGCAACGTCACGTACAAATAAATAAAGACGTGACGTCCTCAACAGCTGGCCGAGGTCGCGGGAGGAAAACACACGCAAAGAATAATTACACTAATATTAACTTTGACACATATACGCTTAAAACCGACCCTCGTTCGTGAGTCTCGAAATTATTCATATACATACATTTTAGTCATACAAATGGAACGAATACATAATTCGCTCGAACAACAACGCAATCGACGGTGATCGCCTTTCGTCCAATAATGGTCAAAAATGATAATGGACGAATGCAACCACTCTTCAAACTGATAATGAAAACAAATGAACAACGCAAAAAGGTAAAAACGCAGATAATAGAGTTTTACTATGATCAGTGGACCGTTACAAAAAAAAAATCTTATCCCACTCTACGTATAGTCCTAATCTTAATCATTCGTTCTTAAAAAAATGTAACCCATACTGAATAACGCCGCTATATTCTAGTGTCAAAGTTTCCGTGGTAAAAACAAATCTTACCGCCATATAAGCATAAATGAATAAGTCACTAGTTTCACTAGCGCCTGTAAGAGACCTTTGTACCGAACGCATTAATGTAACTGTCCCGGTCACAAGGTCGCCCTCGATTACGAAACAATCAAAGCATTTATTGCACACTGGCATTCAATACTACTTGGTAACTTACTCCAAAATAACTTTACGGATTATTTTACTTACAACCTGAACCACGGAAAACGTTGAAATGTCAAGTAAAAAATACTAAAGGGACCAGAATAACAAAACATTTTAAAAAAGTGTCCTACGAAATTTTAATAGAGATTTCATTTACTAAATCTACACTACGGGATATCTTAAGTGACTATTCAATTACTCTCTAGTTGTAGGAAGAATGCTTCAAACGAGTGCAAATGTTAATTTTTGAACGTATCAATATCAGACCAGAACGTATTTTTTAACTTTATTTTCAATACAGTATTAAAAAAATAAAAAAAACTTGGAAAGATGTCATTCCACGGCATTGTGAGTCATCCATGTCTTGTTTACGTGGAAGAAGTGCGCATATAAAACAACGCGTACAAAGGACTGTGTTTTTAAATTGTTTACAGTCAGAGAAACAACCTTTTAAAGTAAAAAAAAAACGAAACGCCACTAAGCTAATGGTTAAGGGTACGATATAACGGTCGTAGATTCGAATGCTGCCATTTGACTATTGTCGTGAACCATCTGAAAATCTACTGATAATTTCATAAAAAAAGGTAACCAGCAATGGACTTTAGTTCAGTAGACGCGAAGATCGTATTTCCTTACTTTTAAACAAGACAAAACTCATTTTCCGTTTCGATAAAACAATTAATAAACCTTATTAGTTTGACATTTCGTATATGTCAGGCAAGATAATCATTTTCCCACTGACAGATATTATTACTGGGAATGAACATTACGATAAAAAAAATAAGATAGAATAAATTAGGAGAAAGTTTGTCTATGAATGAATTAGTTAAAACATAGATAATTATTTTTGACCACCATCCACCTTCATTAGAAACATTGTTTTGGATTATAACAAAACATACAGATTTATGACGTAATTTCTCTATAATCAGAATGTACATAAAATACCTTTTGTTCTTTAACAGCGAGGCTCTGCTGATTGAGTACGGTCTGGGCTGACCGTGCGCCGCGGTCGATGAACACCGTACCCCACAGCCACGCGGCTGTGCCGAAAGGTGCCAAGTACTGCAGCTCACGTTTTGACACCACCGTGCATCGAGACATGAGTGGCCATAACTCCGACAATACTAAAAAAAAATAAAGGAGTATGTGTTACAGAGCGAAGGAAGTTAAGGGACTGCCGCCCCTTCCCACACTGTATAGGATCAAAAGATATAATTAGTATTAGCTAATAAGTCATAAAAATATGAAAAACAAAAGAGTGTTACATTCTGTTTGGAAACTTTTATCAGCATTGCAATAATGGAGGTCAAAGCCCGCGGGCATGAGAAAGTCTGGCATAGTCAATTTGGGGAACGGGTTTTGCTCTGCATTTCATATATTTAACATAAATACAACGCTTTTTTTTATTTCAAGCAATATGCACTTTCCACATCTATGAACTATGCCATAATTTATGTTAAAAGACAACCAGCTCTAACCACTTTCGTATTGTAGTCAGTATAGAGTTGTGTCATTTTTACGACGTTTACATTAAACAAAGTAAAGTTTACGTAACAAATACTTAGATGGCGAAGTTGCCGGAAGCGGCACATCTTACACTTTAGAAAAGTAAAAAAAAATATTACTATATTAAGTCAATTATCATAACGAATTTTAATTACAACAGAAAAAATACATTTGTTTCGATAGCATCTCAATCTTGTCACAACACAAAAAAGGTGCGTCATCTAACGAAGAAAAAATTAATGTATTAACTTTTTTTAATTCGATGAGGAACCAAATTTTTTGTTAAGGGAAAAAAACTGTACATATGTCGCGCGCAAATCTCGGACGCTATCCGATTGTAATCACCTAGGCAAATTGCTGTACAGTTTCAATTTAACTAGGCAAATAGCAAGCCGAACGAATTCATTCACGAAGCGACAAATTGTATTTCAAATCGTTTCTACACTTTGTAAAGGTAACATTGATCAAGCCAAAAGACAGCTAAAAATTACTTAACATTCCTATACATAACAATATAAATTATAGAAGTAGATAATAAAAATATTTACCAAAGAGATCGATGCTACTCTGATGGTTCAAAAGCACGACAGCACCGCGCGTATCGTCCACATTCTCCAAGCCTCTGACCGTCCACCGAATGCCCAGCATTCTGGACGTCAGTCTTGACAATGCAGCTGGAATCCTGGGAACAGTCGAATGATTAAAGCCGAAACATTGCCATCCGAAACATTGGTTATCTAGCAGCTGGTAAAGATACCTTATCTTTTTCTATAAATAGCTTCACCTACTTTACTTTTGATTTAAATTAATTTAATATCTGAACAAAACAAACTATTCTAGACTAACATAGGCCAAGTGTTAAGATAGCTCTTTATACATAAGTCACGAGGAACAAAACATTTATTTCATATCATATCAATAGTCAACTGTAAAGAATTGACCTTACACGGTTCAATGACACGGTCATACTATTTTATTATAACTAGTTCATAACCAAACTTATTATACCTTCATATTACTAACGTATAAGAGACACTAATCTCTTTTTAGACTCTACTATAGTTGGGAGTGCATTGGATGGGGGCGACACAGGCAATGGGAGCGGCCTACAGTAGAAGACGACATAAGCTGTTTGCATATTTGTTCGTCAGATGATTAGTGAAAGCGTTAATTCCTGTCACATCGATACGGTGTTAATAAGTTAAGTTTCAAAGTTGGCATATCCCAGATACTCAGCGTGTTGTCTTAGGGTACGGAGAAGAGTGTATTGAGAGTCGAGTCGTGTCAGTTTTTTTATCTGATTTTCATTGTTAATAAAACTCTTGTATTTCTTAAGTTTATCGTAATGTACATTTTTCCTGTATGTATTGTATTGTTTGTACAATAATTATGGTGTTCATTTTTTTCTATAGCTTTGTGTAACAACAAATATCATTTATTTATTTATTTATTTAAAATATTATATTGTAGCTAAACATTTACTACCTATATAGAGACCATCTGGAACTATTTATTTCTGTTACATAATATGTAAATGACCTGACTTGTTTTACTACAATTAAAATAAATCGAATGATGTTTTTGCGTAAACTAGATAATTATCTTTTTATTATAATTATTAGTCGCCTGACACGACAAATTAACGTTCGTTTTTTTTTATTTGCACACAAAAAGCAATATAAATGATATTAATATATACGTAATATCTATAACTGTTAGTACAGGACGTACCACGCCAACTTTTTAATTTTTTCTATATAGAATTACAGCAACAACAGCACAGATTTGAATTTTTATAAACAAGCTCTACACTTACTACAGGTTTTAGGTTATACATTATAACGCTGTTAAACTTAAAAGTTAAGTTAATTGGTAAATAACTGTTATGCGAGGATTTTATGGCTGAAACACTGCACGGGAACTGCTAATGGTAAATAAAGTGGTTACTTTTGATGCAAAATTTCAAGCAGGATAACCTGAGTAAATGCCAATAAATATAGAACCAAATAAAGACGTTGTCACGTTGTAACTAATGCAACCTTGACATTCATTCGTGTTTCGTTTGTTCAGTTCATCTCACAAGCCTGTTTCATTTTTTCCAACTGACAGGACACAATGTGTTTTGCGGTTTTGTACGTTTGTGATTTTAACAAGTAAGGTATAGATGCGCATACTTTTAAACAAGAAAGAAAATTAAATAATCTGTCGGACGTTTTTTTCTAAAATATGAGATTTTTTTATTAGTTTACTATTTGGTTTACCATTCCAACTAAACTAGACTTGTGTTAAGATATGGTTCACGACAATAGTCGTGTGATTCGAACTCTCGACTACAATATCGAGATTCCGTACCCTTAACATTTAAGCTATTAACGCTTCACTATTGACAATTAACTATGAATTGTAAATTTGTTTTTATTATTATTAATATTTATAGAGTCTTTAAAAGTTAATCCTCGATTTTATCAACTGTATGATAAGGATTTAATTCCATATGTTGGGCCTACATCCTTGATTTTTAAACTTAACGATTAGATAAAAGAAATTAAAAATAAAACAGAGAACAAGATATTGTAATTGCCAGTTAAATGTTTCAATTGATGGCAACATACTACCTGAATAAATTAAAAATAAGCTTTTTGTCATCATCGCTGGCGATGGTACTAATCAAAATTAGATCGAAAGACTCAAAGATTATAATAAAATAAACGTATTCAATGATATAAAGTAGCCTCATTATCATCATCATCATCGTAAGGTTGTCCATAGCTGAACGGAAGAACTGAACTGAAAGTAGCCTCCCCCATCGATTGCCACGATCACCAGTCTGATACCGCACGTAGCCAATGCACTCCTATAACCTTGACCATCGAACTATCGAGCTTCTAACTTATCGAATGATATCTCATGTAGGTATCGATTAGATTGTTATATTAATACATTATACTATCATTAAAACACTGACATAACATTAAAGATGCGAGTTATAATAAGAAATGAATTAATAATTGAAGATAACTTACAAAGCATTTTTTGGATTAAATGGTCTGATTAACATAAGAGGCATCGGCAGAGAGGCAGCTAATAATGACAGCACAATGAATAAAATGAACTGCAAACAAAAATTATATAAATAAATTGTTATTTACATACTAAGTACATAGTTGTAAAGTACATAAAGTAAATCACAGTTATGTTTAATCGTCTTCTGTTTCTGGGTCCGTCATTAAAACAAATATATTGAAATTAAAGAATTTCTTATACAGAAATACGTATTTAAGAGAAAAAGATGACAACTATGAATTAGTCATTGTTACTCAAAATAAATTTTAACTCCATATAAAAATGAAAAGGAAATCGAGTCTTAACTTGTCCACACCAAGTTTTCACTTTTTTAATGGTCAAGCCAAAACTTCATACAAAATTAAAGATTCGAGAACAACATTGTATATCAACTTTCATTACTTGACTGAAGACAATACATTTAATGTATTGTTTGTCAATTATAAATGGTATATCGATTATAGTTTCAACTTAAAATGTTTACGTAATATTGCAAAGTTCAACTCACCTTTATATAATACCGAGCAATGGAGCTGATTGTGAACAGTATTATAAGTAGAGCCATTACACAGCCCAGTACAACGTTGAAGGCCGCCATTTTTCTGTTGACAAACATCACAATTAAAGTATTAAGGAACCATGCAGCAATTACTTAAACTATCGAATTAAATTTTAATTTGAAGTAATTTAATATAATATCCTTTACATAATTAACAATATTGAGTGTATATAAAGTCTTGTTTATAATGTGTGAAAATTGCCTAGCGATTACGCGGGTTATGGATAAATACAAAATACATTCATGCGTTACTAACCGTACGTACCAACACCTCTGTTCGCGGTGTTCCACCTAAAAGCCATAGTCGCTTGGACGTATCGGATGTATTGAGTGGACAATGGTAGTACAAAAGCCACTAAGATGCAGTTTATAAATATGATTGTGAGAAAAAAGTTGGTCAGTTTTCAGAGCAGGTTTACGACTAGTTACTTTTTACTATTATCCCGGTTTTTATGCTTCTAATTCGTCAATTTATGAAAAAGTGCAGAATTTGTGGATAAAGCATTTTTTTTAAAGTGGAACACCGCGAAAGTTTGCGATTGTATAGAAGTTCATAACCTAAAATGTTATCTTTTTACAGATGCTAATATTACAAATTAGGTTACAGAATCTTAAAATGTTTTATACTACTTATATGTAATGTTTTAAATCTTTGTAAGAATATTCCGTTGTTTACAAGAGGTTGAATATTATAAAAATCTACTCATAATGAACAGTGAAAGTTCGACTCGAGTCCCGTCTCTGTACTTTCTACAAACAAGCACTCAAGTGAATGTCTATTAAAAATACGCTTCGTTATCACTTAAAAATATAGCTTACAGCTTTGCTCGTTTGTATATATGTGCAGGTATACACCAGAGAAGATATATTCATGCGTTACTAACCGTAGGTACCAATGCGTCTGTTCGCCGCACTCATCCATTGAGCATCCTGGATGAGAGCGGCCGAGGACCGATCGTTGTGGCGATCTTTAGGGGAGACCTACGCTCAGCAGTGGGCGACATGTGGGTGGGATGATGATGATGATATACCAGATTCCAATCAATACCCTAAACTAGAGACAAACTACAATTTAGGCTAAAATTCGTTAACTCCAAAGTTACTTGAAATGAAAAAAAATGAAACAATTTTTAGTTTCCATTATTTTATAATGTCTTTTTACTGTATAACAACACTTTTATAAATAATTAAAAAGTGAAATATCAATATGGCCATTTTGTACAGAATTTGAAATGCCTCTATTTATTTAATTTATGGTTTCAATCGAGACGAAGAATAAGGGTTTCCTCTAATAGAAGACTAGTACCAAATTTATTAATACACAAATTGATTGAGTACTTTTTATTACTTGTTTACGAAATACGTCTCGTTCTTTTTGCAAATAAAACAGTTAACATTTATGCTGATTCAATTACGGACGTTATGAATAATTAGGTTTAAAAGTCGTTCTATTGCAGTTGCGTATTCTATTGCGTTCTATATGCATTTATAATATAAATAAGATAGTAGGATTTTTGTATATTTAAGGAAGTAAACTAGGAAATAGGCACTGCGATCTAATCTTGTCCTTTATAAAACTATAGATTTATAACAAAAGATAACGATGTAGTTTACATACAAATTGATATAATACTTTTCCGATTTATTCGTATTGCATTGAAAAATTGTCTGTTATGAAATGAATGAAAAAAAAAACATTGCAATTTTTTTCACTTGCACGTGACATTGTGTAGGATTATGTCCCATGGCTTACGCAAGAGTACGTAGTAATATGAAATATGTTGAAACGACGTTTTGCCGTCGCATGAAATATGAGCTTAAGCCGAGCGCTATATAAACACGTGACGTACGGACAATAAAATGTTAACGTATTCCTTTATATTCTTAACTGGTATAAATAACGAATTATTATAAATTATTCCAAAGTACTGGACAGTTGTTAATAAAAAAAAATGAAACCACTATCCTAGGTAGCCTACAGGTTAAAACTGTTTGCTAGACCGAAGCACCAGACGCAGCTATCTGTGGTAAAACACATAAAACAAGTTAGACACGAGTTGAGAACCTCCTCCTGTTTGGCATCGTTTAAACATACGAAAGGTTTTTTTGTGGCAAATCTAAAAGAGTTATTGCTACAGAATTATTTAGTTAACCGTCTTTTGTCACTGGCAATAATTATCGATTGATCCCTATTTAGGGTATACCAATGAACTCTAGCAAATCAATGAATACTAAACATAACAGCTGCATTATATCACCGTCACTCTCATACACTTTGAAAAGATAGAGATGGCAATAGAGTTTGTATATAAATGTCACGCCGTTTTGAAATTCGCGGTTGCAATTGTTCTATGTGTGATCCTTCGATAATAAGCGATTTCGTTTTTGTATCAAGTTATAGAATATCGTGAAAAGAATTGACATAATTTAACCATAAGAATACTAGTCGCTTGCTTTAAACTAGTTTTACTAATTTTTATGCCTCGTTATCTGACCTGACCGGCTGTGTCCTCTTGTCCAACTAACAAAAATGTAGAAATGTATATTTAACTATTTGTATTAATAAGTTTAATAGTATCAAAGTATTATCCTAAAAACAATAATATTCCATTATTAATAATTACGTTCTATACTTCGGTATATGCTAAGGGGGTATTTTAAATTTTCAAACAAAAAATTATATTCAAATTCTATAAGTTGCCTCTGCCTACAATATTTCTCTCAATTTAATAAGCAACAACTAGCGCAAAAAAGTAAAGAATAGACAGATATGAATTTCTTCTTATCGCGTATTTAAATTATTTAAGCAATATTTTTTTTATTAAATTTAGAAACTATAATAATTAATACAAAATTCTTACGTAATCTTGGAGAAGTATGGAAAGATATTCTATTAATCTCTTATTAATAATAAAAATTCACTTACAATTACAAAAAAAAACGAAAGTTTAAAACAATTCTTTAAGTAGTGTTAATATCAAGAGTGAAAAATAAATTATATTTTAAAATAAATATGGAGTATAAAATTGTAAGCAATTATATAAATTAATTGTTTACTTATCTCCTCATAAGACACGACCAGCGGACTATATTACTACATAAAAATGAATTACTGAACTTTACATTACATGCATGCATGCATGATTACCGAGATAACCTCCCTAATGAGCTACGATTAAATCAAACCAACATTACAAAGTAAAATGTGTTTATTATCCGGCTTATATTATTTCATATGTACCAACATTGTAAGGGTAAATTAATTAGTAAATATTTATCTCTTTCCATAGACAAGCGAACATGAACAATTGTGGGTAATGCTCAAATAACTGTTTTCTTAACTTATGATTTCACATTAGGGGCCGTTCAAGTATTACGTAAGCAGATTAATTACATTTAAACTATTAAAACTTTCGTGAGACATTTCACTATACTACTTATAAAACGGCTTAACTCTCGTGTAAATTACGTTAAAATCTAACGTGGGCTCGAAACTAGTCGGTACTGACATCGATTTACACGTGAGTTAAGCCGTTTTATAAGTAGTACAAATTAATTACAATTATAATCCCACCCCCTCCTCTTTAAAAAATAAGCAAAGCAATAAAGCACCACCACCCTATTATAGTCCTTACGTAATACTTGAATGGCCCTTACGATACATCCAAGGAAGGAGTTATTTAGGTTGTCAATAATCTAAGCAGCTCGGAACATCGTTGAAGTCGCTGTGTAAAATACATTTATTTTAAGCACAGTGGGGCGTGAGGGTATGCGGGGTGCCCACCGCACTGAGCTCGCAGATGAGCTTGAGCCGGCTAGATACTTCAGAAGACTTATACATCTATGACGAAGAGATGCAGCCGTTACGGCACCGAGAAACATTGATGTCTGCATAATCACATAGACTACTAAGTTTTTTTTTTAATTCCATGCACAGGATGTCTCCGGTAAAAGTTAGATTATAAACGAAAAGATAAAAAAAACAATAGACAGTGTTCCAGTCGATAGATATGGCAAGGACAACGATCACGGAAAGACTCCTTTGTATCCAAAGCCCTCAAGAACAATGCGTGTTTGATACTGCCAGTGATAACAACCGGTATTGATAAACGTATTACAAAATTAGCCCTTGTATTATATCTGTAATCCCCTATTTATATTTCATTATTTTATATTTAAACACGACTATCAATGATTCATGGAAAGTTGTGATTCGAATTATTACGATGAGTTTTTACCATCCACATTAGAAAATACCGAAAAATAACTCCAGGATCTATGAATTAATTGACAATAGTTTTTTTTTTTTACAATAAAAAATTAAGCTTTTAATCTCTGAGTAGAACATTTATTTAAACAAAAACAAATTAGGGATATAAATCACAATCTCTATATGATATTTTTTTTGTTTAAATAAAATACGATCGAGTAAAACGTTATGATGTAAAATCGGAAATAATACGAGAGATAAATCGTAATCATAAGACAACTCTCATCTTTAATCATTGCTTCAATCACCTGAGTCGAAAAAATAACTGATAAATATGATTAATTAAATAAAACTGTACAAGTCAAAACATACATGAAAATGATAAAAAAAATGAATTACCGAGAGTATAAATTTTATTGATGGAAGAACAATAATGTATTAATTAAATTTAAAAAAAATGTAGTTTTTTATAGTTTTACATCTTTGTCTATCAAGTGTCTATATATCCTTTACCTACCCTACAAAACTTACAAGTACTTAACTAGGGAAGAATAAAATAAAGGTTTTTGAACTTCAAACATAACTTACACATAAGTTGTGTTTTTGTCAACCTTTTTATAAACATTAAAATATTACACGTTTTTTGTAATTATTACCTAAAAGTCGAATCGATCAAAAATAACTAGTAACGTAAATAATAAAAAGAAAAACACCCTAAAGCGTTAAACTATTCATTATTTTTTTTCCATTCTACTTTAAATCAATTAATAAAAATTATATCGCATAATTCTTTGATTTTTACACGGTCTCATGTCATCGTAAGAGCAATTGGTCACTTTATCAAAATCACACAACAATACTGGCGCCAAAAATAAAATGCTTAAATAATACTCACTTTTAAAAGAAAGCCAACTTTTAATTACACTCTTGTAATCTGTACTTTCATTTATTGATTCGTTCAAATAAACTACACGTGATTTTAGTCAATATTTAATATTGACCGTTCGATACAATCATCCGAGCCGAGCGGCGGAATGACTGCAACTGGTCGGTTAGTCCAAGTGACAAACGTTCGGTCACGTCGCACGTCACAATTCCGCCCGATAGCCCATGATAAATGCCGGGGAACTGAACGCAGGAAACACCAAGGTACGCGCATCGAAATTTACGTAAACAAACCATGCTAAATTAATATTTAAATAATATGTACTCAATAACAATGGCTGTCTTGTTTACATTAATTAAACTATTAGAATTTGTATAATTAAACGATTTTTAAATACAATTAATGTACTTAGCATGCATTTGCATACCTACTTTAATCGCTTACTCATAGAAATGGAAGTAGGAAAATTTGTTTGCATTTGTTTATGTTAACTTTTATTTAAAATTAAAAAATATATATATTATATACATTAGATGGATCTAGTAGTGATCTAGATATGCCCATTAGGACCTGCGTATTGTTCTGGCATTCGGGTGCCCGTGCTTATCTTGATAACTACATGAAAATAACTAAGAATGAGAAGTGTAATAACTCGCTCTGTTTCATAATATGCTACTAAATTAAAGATTTATATAAGGCGGAGATTACTTACAACAAATGCAAACTAGCAGACAAAAGTAAAAAAATGGGTTTTAAATGAAATCCACACAAATGTATTGTTTTCACGAAACACAGATAGATGGCGATAAATTATCATATTTCATCTTCTATTCTCCGTTTGAAATAAGTCAGTTTAAAGTCTAAAATAAGTAAAGTCAATAGGTCAGAAGTCATTAGCCACTGGTTTGTATTTTTACATTATACATAAATTGCATATTATTTTTTTAAATGTAAAAAAGTTTCATACAATAAATAGATTAAGTATACAACCTAGTAGAAATGTGAAATAATAACAAATAGATTGCTTAGAAATATATAATTTTGGTAAAATTTAAAAAATAAATAAATTTACAATTAAATTAAACATCAATGTAAAGCTTGCTTTGTGATAAATAGTTTTGTTCTTGTATTCAATGGTAAAGCAGATATTCATAATAGTAAATATGTGCAATGAAAATTTAATCAAAACATTTTCTTCTTCATAGCAGTGTACCTTTCTATATATTCATTATATCCTTCAAGCAAAGCCAGTTGTTTTGTTTCAAATAGATTGCCATCTAAATTGATTGTGTGAATTTTGGAATCTCTCAACAGACTAGGTCTTATAGCATCTAAACTTAGACAATTCTCTTCTAATCTCAATATTTTAAGCTTCGGTGCCAGGTGCATATCCTCACTTACACTTGATATCTCATTTTGACTTAAATTTAATTCTGCAGCATATAAATTGGTCATCCCCTCAGGAATTCTAGTTATTTTGTTGTTTGAAACATCAACAACTTCCAAGTTGTTTAAGCCCAACAATTGTATTGGAAACTCTTTAAACTTATTGTTGTTCAGATAAACTTGTTTCAGATTACTCAAATTTGCTATATGCTGTGGCAACGATGCGATAGCATTATGCGAAATATTCAACATTTCAAGCTTCTTTATAGTGAACAAGGAATCTGGTAAATTTACGATAGTGTTTGCACTTAGGTTCAGTTGTTTTAGGTGTTTTAAGCGATTAATTTCATCCGGGATACAGCGAATTTTATTCTTCGATAAATCTAAGTTTCTTAAATTTTCTGATAAATTGAGCACTTCCAAAGGGACCTCCTTTAACCTTCGTTCAGATATTTGTAATACTCCCGTCTTAGCCGCCGTCTCATAATGTTGTTTCAGACCTGAATTGCCCATTATTGGTACATAGGCCTATTACTAATATAATGATATTCTTTTTTGCTCTTTTTAGCAATTATCGTAAGAATGAAACTAAAAATATACTTATGCTTGAAACTACCAAATCACAACATTTACTGATAACATCGACTGACAGTTGACAGTTGACTATTGACATAATATTTTATGGCCTAGTTACAATACTTTTAAGCCAAATTAACATGACAGTTTTATATGTAAAAGATAAATAAGTACACGAAAGAAATACTTAAAATTGGTAGCAATACTTTAAAAAAATAGTATACTGGTTTCTTTAATATTATTGATATACAGTTAATTAGTCAGATCATTGTAAAAACTGGCCAAAATCGAACTTTGGACAAAATTGTATTAGCCTTAGATAACATACTATAATGTGTTATGTAATAACCTGTACTAATCATAATATTGCTCAGTGTAAAGCATAGGTGCATGTATAAATCGATCCATTGAAATAACTTATAATAAAATAGGTAGTAGTACAATAGGGTTATAGAGATACCTCTGAATCTAAACCTTACATTAATTAAGCAAACTTTGCGGTATATCAAATCTAGTCAGGCAAATTATAATAGTCACGACAAATATCCTAAATTTATTCAGTTTTATTGCATTTTTAATCTGAATCGATGTATTTTGTAGCGCCCTCTGCAAATATTAATGTTTGTGATAACCTATAACCTAGTTAGAAGCATTCATAACGTTTTTTTCTATCTGTGCTGTGCATATCTTTGAAGTAGTATTTTGTAATTTTATATTAAATTTTATGTATTAATAATATTGTGCATTTTTGAAATTAGGCAAAATGGATTTAAAGACGTTGTTGTAACGAAATAACCCAAATGTTCATTGAACATTTTATTATTCATTATTTGTTACCGCGGGAAAACTGTGAAACGTTTGACTACTATAATGGCCGCAATAGCGCCAATGCTTTTAGTGTTTGTTCTTTCCTAATAAAATTTTAGAATGGAATGAGGTTTCTGTATGTTATATATATTAAAAAGAAACATATTTGAAATGGACGCTGGTAAGTTTTTATTTGATTTAATGAATGATAGATTTTGTGAAATGACCGTAAAGATTTCTATGGTCGGGCGTTTGTGATCATACTTTTTAGCGTAACCATATAATATATTTAAGCCAACGAGAATGTTGATGATAAAATATAAATAGAATAATGTTTTCATCAAGCTTCATACTCAGACAATTTCTTGAGAATTGGAAATGTATAAAATTGACAATGGCTATCACTATAAAATCTTTAAATAGGTTTACTATAGCTTAATACAAAAAATGCTAAATACTCACATATATTTTAATTAATTAACCACCTTTACAAATTACTAATATCATGTTTTGACACCTACTTCGTGTATATGACTTGTCACACTTCACTAGTGTATATTTTTTAAATTCAAGATAGTCCAAGACACAGATTTTGTAATGACATTTTAGAAGTCTTGATGCAATTAATTTGTTTATATGAGGCTAATTCCCAGTAACTTATAATAATTTACGTTTCCTTTTATATGTGTAGTTGCTTACATTATGATCAAGGCTAATAAATTAAATCTTTTTTTTAAATGTGATCATATATGAAATTAAAAAATAATTTGTCATTTTATTGTGCTGACCATTGGATCTCACACATGTAAGTATAACCATATCATATTGCCTAGTCATTTCATGTGTTACTTCAAGAGAAAATATATGTCTAATTATCAGTAATGTATAATTTATATATTAGGTAGGACATTCCAAGAAAATTCAAGTTCAAAATTTCAATCAATCCAAGAAAATTTTATATATTAAAGCTATTTCTAATTGTTTGTTTTAATTTATATTAATCAATATAATCTTTTACAAAACATATAAAGATGGACAATTTACATATTTTTAAGTTTTTAAACCTAGTATACTTGGGAATATTATTTTTTTATCATATTGCTTTATGTACAATAGCAAAAAAATTAGTGCTTAACTACAAACAAAAATTAATAAGTAATTAATATACACTTTTTGGTTTAAGAGGTTTCAAGACAGTTGTCCCTGATCGATGTTCTCTTGAGCAACCTTGACAAAACTATTACGCCATGTGCCAATATAAAGAATGACAAAAAAGAAGAAGAAACACAGGATGCAATGCCAGACTCTACAACCAACACGGAAAAAAATAATGGCAACCCGTTCCACTGTGGAGACGATGTGCTCGTGCTAAATAAAGATGACCGATATTACTTAGGTAAGTAACATTAACAATATTACATATTACATTATTACATTACATTTCTTGTCATATATCTGTTTTTTACTAAGTGGGAAAAATGGATTAAAGCGTGTTTTTATAAAATATCCTTCAAATATTACAACCTAGAATCTTGCCAAATGGAAGTTTAATCTCTGCCTCTGTAATGGTTGTATCGAGTAGAAGATAAATATCTTCGACTGTGTACCAGGTACAATAATAGAGCTTAGCACAAGCAATGACAACGACTCGTGCGAGGTGGGCACGGGCGTGGCGCGCTGCCTCGTCAAGTTCGGCGACGGCACGCACGCGTGGGCGCCCGTCGCCTCGCTCAAGCTGCTGTCGGCGCCGCCCGCCGACGATGGCCGCATCATGTGCGTCGTGTGCAAACGCCGCGAGGACTGCGCCACCAACGCGGTCGTGGCCTGCGACATGTGCGGCCGCGGATACCACGCCAAGTGTCACACGCCACCTGTTGAAGCTTGGATACATGGTATACATTCCCACGTAATGCTCTCTTTACATTATTCCAGTCCAGTTATCCAAAATAGCGCGGGATTACTATTAAAAAAATGTGAATTCACACAGGAACTTACACAGTGCATTTCACTGTGAGTTTACATGATTCCAGTTATTATCCAGTGCGTTTATCGATCGTTGTATTGGAATAATGTAAATTGGGTTTAACAAGATTATGTTCCATAACAAACGTCAAACAAGATGAACGTCGGCCTTTGGCGTATTTGTTACGGCTGCAGTTTTTTTTTAAAACTCGTACATACCATTTATTATGTAAGAAAAGATATGTTTCTCGGAACAGTTTATAATGAAAACATATCTGAAAGGTGCATCATGGCATTGCAAGCGGTGCGTGGACCAGCGGTACCGGGTGGCCGCGGCGGAAAACCGCGCGCTGAAAAGGTCCGACCTGTTCCGGTACAAGGGCGGTCAGCAGCGACGGCAACAGCAGGAACTCACGCCGCCATGCGATGTAATTCACACTAATATACTTGTATATGGAAAAGCGACGGAATGGAGATGGGGCGTTGTTGTCCGACATTAAACAAGGAATCGAATCAAATAATTAACTAAGTAGACATAAAAAAAATAACAACATGTGGCTGGATGGACAAGATTAAGTGAGATGATGTTCGGAATGCGGTGATGTCGGTTAGAGGATAACAGCACAGTGTTCCGATATTGTCCCAATTCAAAAGTGAAGCATGACAGTTGCAGCTCTTTCCACCATGACATTTTACAATTCATGTTCCTGGCCGCTCACAGGGCTTTATAATCAATTTCTGAATACACCCAAGAAAAATAGACTTGGCATTCCAACATTCACTATAGAGGTTTCACTGTAGTTTGCTCTGCGACATATATTTAAAACGTATGTTCTGAATGTTCATAATTTTACTACAATATGTATTTATGTTCAATAAATAATTGTTTGATATTCTAGACTGCGTCCACGACGTCATCATCGACTGCTTCTGATGGAGGCAAAGATCAAAATGAAACGCATTGTTACTGCGGCGAGAAAAGTGATTGGCTCGCACAGGTAGGTGTTTGATGAATCACCAACCTACACTTTTCTCTATGAAGTGTCGGCTATGTACTACTCCATATATCTCGGCCGTTATGTCCTCTTTCACACAATCCATGCACACGTCCAGTCATCCTCTACCTTTATAGCCACTGACATTCAACTTTGTAGCAATCTTGCCGTCATTATTTTGTTTTATGATATAAATGTACCTTAATTTACTAATTCTATTTATGTATTTCTAGATGTTGCTATGCTGTCGATGCTCCCGATGGTTTCACCAAAGATGTGTAACAAGTTTACAATATCCGCTCTATGCTGGTGATAAGTACGTCTAACATACAAAGTCATAATATTCAGCAATAAAATATATTCATAATTATTACTATTAATATATTGTAAAGATATTATTCAGTCATAGACCAGTCATTTTTTTCTGGCTGCCTGTTAGTTGCGTATTGTTTATAGCATGTTCGTATTCATCAAAATATTAAAAGGAAACATGTTACAATGTTAATCAGGCTTATTTATTTTATAAAGTAACCGCATATTGTATGTGTCAGGCTGTACATATTCGCGTGCGGAGGCTGCAACGGCGGCGGCGAGTATCTGCGCCGGCTGGAGCTCTGCTGGCTGGACCTGGCGCACCTGGCGCTCTACAACCTCACCGCCTACAACGCGCCCAACTATTTCGACCTCGACACCGTCATCATGCCCTACATCATGGACAACTGGCACGCACTGCAGCTACCCGAAAAGGTTAAGTGTCTTTATTTGTCATGACGACGTTCCTTTGTATATTTGGTATGAGATATCTGAATTAAGTTTATTATTTAGGCAAACCAGAAATACTTAACACTGGCCTAATACGCAAGCTGAGTGAAAGAAAATTCATTGAATTGATTGTTTCAAAAGACTCCGAGTACGTCTTTTTAATCATTCTTTCTCTCTATTAACAAGAGCATTGTGGGGAGCGCCTGTGTTAATTTAGATCAGTAAGTGCAATAAATTAATGGTACGTGCAGATGTGGCGGACGCCGGTAAACGAGCGGCGCGAGAAGATCCTGACTGCGCTGACGTCATCCCGCAAGCGCTTCAAGTGCGGCCGAGAGATGAAGAAGCGCGCCACCATCTGGGGCCTGCGCCTGCGCCGCCCGCCGCCGCCGCCGCACCAGCTCGCCGCGCTCGACCAGGTACACCTCCGCCCCGCCCCGCACCACACCACACCTACGAGTTGACAGACTTACAATTTTTATATTCACACTAGATGTACTACTGGCCGAAAGATTTGGATTAGATTGTTCAAACTATACCACAGGTTTCCTATATTATTTAATGTTAATTATGGATTTATGAATTTATTTTGTACATAGATTAAAAAAGGGGAGGCCCTGACCGATGAGTTGGTGAGGGAGTACGCGCCCCGGCTGCGGTTCCTGTCGCGAGCGCCCTCGCCGCAGACCGTTGATGATAGGTGAGTTACTTGAAAATGCTCTTCCCTCTTTTTGTCTCACGTCATACTCAGTTTTCTTTAAATTAACTTTTTTTTCAGTTCCCAACCCTCTAGCAGTAACAATGAAAAAAGTTCCTATATGAATCACAGTCAGCACATGATCGTGCCCGTCGACGGCCACTGGCTGAACCTGATGATGGGCAAACGATTCCACGAAAACCTCAACTCGAACTCAAATTCGGAGAACGACTCGACAAGCTCGTACGAGTCAGTGAAAACGAGCGAGCGCGACGAGCGGCCGTCGCCCACGCCGCCCGTCTGCACCTCCACCGCCAGGAAACCTGATGCCAAAGATACACTAGACGACATGCCGCAAGCCATCGAGACCGAGTGCAACGAGGCCAAGCCCAGCGAGGCCCCGCCGACACCCTCGAGCAGCGTCTCTCACCTACCCTGCACCGTGCAGATAGAAGAAATACCCAAAGAGAATGTAGAGGACGTCAGCTTTAGCAAACCGACCACCAGCACCCTCAACATCAACACCCACACGACTAGAATAGCCACCATGAATCTGGAAGTATCCAAATTATCCACTAAGAACATCATTGAACATTCCAAGATCCTGTCCCTCCAGCACATGGACAGTATACCGGCGTACAGCAGTAGTTTTATTCACGATGTGGACTCCTCAGGAGACGAAACGTCGAGCCGGGGCACATTGGACGTAATAATACCACCGCTCAAAGACTTCCAAGGCAAAAACAACCCATTCCTGATGCAGAACAAGTACACGTCCAAAATCCCGTTCTCATCGGCCATGAACCTATGGAACAAACAGAATGGGAAGCATCATCATTTCCACTCAAGGTTCTCGTTGCCCGGCCAGCTCAACCCGCTGATGGGCCCGATGATCAGACCTATGAAACGGAAACTTAGTGAAAAGGATATCGTGATTGGTCCTAACGGGGAAGTCAAAAGAAGAAAATATAGACGCCCGAGAAAGTACATGCAAATGCAGGTATGTTTATTGTATACTTGACATAATTCTATATCAGATAAAATTTGTTCCTAATGCACGATGATAATTTAAACAAATAATTTCCAGCTGAACAAGTCATGTCCTCTCCCGGAGGACTCGGCAAAAACGGCGCCGGCGCAAAACGAGAACGGCGAGATATCAACAGTGAGCCACATCAACAACGCCAAGTTCCACGGCAGGAGACTGCGCCAGCGGCAGGAGAAGAACTACTACGAGAACGCGCGGCGCAGCAACAATACTGCAGGCAGCAGCGTGCGCAGCCTGCAGCTCAGCCCGCACAAAGCGAGCGCCGGCGACGTGGACGCGCGCCAGCTCTCCGCGCTCAAGTCCACCGTGCAGTCGTACTTCCGCGCCGGGCAGACCTTCCACATCCTGGCGCGCCGCCTGGCGCCCGACAGCCCCCCCGCCTATCTCATCGAGTGGGACTCCGCCGCCTCCTAGTGCCCGCGCCACGTGCGCCCTAATGAATTTATTGAAATATATCTCACACCGACCGATTGTGATTTACGTTAGTTTATAATTGGACTAGGTGTAAGTTGTTTGCAAATTATGAATTGAACGAATAATTTAAGTTATTTGATGAATTTTGAACGCATGAAATATTTTTATAATGAAATGAGCCTAATGAATTTATTTTTATTTAATATGAATTTACATTTTACCGGTTTGACATCGACAGATTATAAACAAATTGAAATAATGAAATATGATTGTGAATTATTTATTCAGTTCACAATTTCCTGACACCGAGAAGCCTAGTTAGTTAGTCGTGTGGGAGCGCAGTGAGCGGGCACGTGTCGTGTAATGTATGTATGTAAGCGCTTGTCTGTAGTCTAATGTTAGTTGTACAGTAAGTTCAAGGAATGTGATATATTATTATTCCAGACTGATTCGTTTTATTTTAGTACAATATACCTGTTTATTGGGTGAATTGTTTGTTACTAGTGAATGTCGGCGGCCCTCGTGCCCGCGCTCCTCGGTAATCAGCCAAAACTAAGATCCTCGCTTCGTATGTATTAGAGGTCAAACGATATAATCATTGTACGCTTTAAATATAAGCAAAATACATAAATAAAGTCGGTATTGCTGTTGTGTTCGTCGTGTTGTATATAGACATTATATGTTTGAGTTTCCGCGGAATATGGTGGACTTGTTTATTTTTTTTCAATCGACTTTGGAAGTAATTGATGAAAATGAATTATAAATATCATGTTCGTTAGGCAAAGTGAAAGTGGTAAACGTTGTATCCCAGTGTTGTAGATAGTGAAATCAATATCCACCTACGACCTAGCATGCGGCTATAGACGTATGCACTTAGGTCTAATTTAAAATTGCTTTAGTCTATTATTCCTTGTGTAAAAATCGTTATGAATTACAAATAGTAAATGTTAGTCCTAAGTATTTTGTTATCTTGTATGATAGTTGTGGAGGTCCGGAACTAATTTACAAACTTCAGTCAATTTAATAACAACCCTTTGTAAATGTCTCTCGGCTGTGCCCACCTTTATCTAAACATCCTACATCGCTTCTTTTATATTTGAAGTATACATTTTAGACCCTGATGTAGCCAGTTTTATGTACGTCATCCATTTATTTACTAACATTTGAGTCATACAAGTTCCCCCTTTGTTCTTTGTTTCACATATCTTTTTCATGATGATGTCTATTAGATCTTAATGTATTTGTAATTACCTCGCTATTGTAACATAATGTGTGTTTGGTCTCTGAAATAACGTCGCTCCAGTCCGACGTCGAATTCAAAGTAGTTTTTGGAAATCTGTTTTGATGAGGCAAACATTATAAAAACCGCATAATAAACGTGACCATAAAACTTGTCCCGGATGGTATACTTTTTAAATAACTCCCATTATAAGCTATCAGGGAAACTCAACCAAATACCGCGCATCTACTGTACATATTAAAGAATATTTTTGTGATAACTATTTCATATACTAACCGTCATAGCAACTGGATAACTGTTCTCTGGCATATTTGCTAGGTTTATATTTTTTATAATATTTATGTGCAAAAAGCCTTCACAGAAACTAATTTCACCATTATATTCAGAGTGCTCGTGTCTAATAACTTTCTTTTTTGATGCAAAATTTATAGTAAGAAAATCAAATTTAAAAATATTTTTTTTTTACTTTTTATTTGAACAATAACTATTAGTGAAACTCCATTGCTATAAAACTGAGAAAAGCAAGGCGTCCCTCACACTGAGAGATAACACTAGTATTTGCGGCTCAAGGTCATTGCGTGCTGCGCAGTGCCCTCTCCCCGCATCCCTTCTTACTACTTCCGGCACCTAAAATTATGTTGTGTGCATGCGATTAGCAACATGATCCGAGTTACCAAAATATTTTATAAAACTATTATGATAATAAACCGGGTAAAGTTAGTTTCTTTGGACGTTTCCTAATTTTATTTTTATAACTATTTTCGTAGCTACTGTACATCGTCACAGCTAACTTCATGCAGGTTAATAAGGTCAGTGCGGTTGTGAGAACTTTATGTAGGGGTAACTGAGCTAGAATGTGGAAATTTAAACAAAAAGAAAAATACTCAGCCAAATAAATGTTTATTTATAAAAATGAATTGTTAATTTTTCTTGTTTTTATTTGTAAGATAAGTACATGTACAGTACGGCGGAATACATATTATATACATGTACATATTATTCACAGTGTACATATAGACAGTAAATGCCTACCTGCAATAGCATAAGTATCTATGTACTAATGTAATAATGTATTGTTTTGTTAACCGCTATGTTTTCGTAGCAATTCATATATGTACGACCGTAATGTATTCCGTATTTCGGACGTAAATATAAATTTGTTTAATTTACCCCAATAACGAGATACGTGTAATTTATATATATTTACATGTACGTGGAACATGTCATTTTTAACTTTTTATATGGACAATTTTTTGTTTCATAATATAGGCACCTTAACACAAACACTAGGTGTCGCTATGCCAAGTAACTTTACAACGACGGCTCAGGTTTGTGAAATTAAATTAAAACGTTTGTCTTATGTACACGAGGTATATAAAAATAATTTGACTTGCATGAGTTCAGCATCAATAGGTTTTAATCAAATTTTATTGCGAAGACACTGATTTATTGCTTTTTATCTAATACCCACAAAAAATAACATGATTTTTGGTATAACTAATAAATAACTTAAAAATTTATTCAAGTGTGTTATTATTTCATCGGAGAGTCGTCCTCGCGCCCACTATTTACATGTACATGAATTTAAACAACAGTTTACTATATGGAATGTCAATATATTTTACTTCATTATCTACATTTGATTTAAAGATTGAGTAAACGACTGCAATGAGAATTTGCTTAACAATATACAATGCTCGCTTGTGGACGTCGCCGGCGCGGCTGCCGTGCGGCGACGGCGCGCCGGTCGACTCGACTTTTAATACTTTACAAGATTTCCACTGGAGTTATCTATCTACAAACATAAAAAAGACATATTCCAATGTAAAATAAATATATTTCCAAATCAAATGTATGACATTTGACCTGTTTTACGATGACAGACTGATAAAAAATCTACTAACATTAAGCAATATTTATCGAAAATCGAACACGTAACAGAAATTTATTTTACTATTAAATACATAACGCACGCCTCGCCCAAGGGCGCCGCATCCCGGCGCCGGACGGCCCGCACTCTGCGCGCCTCGCGCCCGCCCCGCGCGAGCTACACCGCCATGAGATTTTATGTAAACTCAATGTTGAATGGACGCCTTGCGGCCACCATCACGACAGTCAATAAAATATTGAGGGACAGGAACAACAAACTCATCATTTATTCACTCGTATGCTAACAACATTCCAATTATATGTAACAATTACATACACAGTCAATAAGTAAAAGTAAAGAATTTAAATCGACTACTACATAATTCATTTCTCTCTCTTAGTTACAAAAGTAATAGTTGTAATATTAAAACATTAGTATCTCTTCCCGCGAGACATGCATCGCAAGTTTTTATAAACATACATTAGTCATTTGTGTCAAACTTTGAAAATAATAGAATAAAATTATAGACGCGGTGCAACGCAGGTAGCGGGCGATGTGGCGGCGATGGAGACACTCCTTACATAAAATCTCATCGTGCTAAGCGGGCCGCCCCCTGCCCTGCCCTGCCTCCCTGCCTCCCTGCCTCGCCGACAGCGATGCGAGGTCGCTACATCAATAACACATTTGATTGTTTCAATTGATTATCTATCAGTACATTAAAAATAAAACATTTTTGATTTATCAATTTAAAATTCTACAATTCTATGTTCAATACATACTATAAAACAAATATGGAAGGTAGAAGACACTTCTAGAATAAAATATAAATATAGGCTTACGAATGTAAAGAGAGTTTACATTAAGAACTTGCATACAAACTTATATATTACACATCATTTCAAATGCAACCCTCTGAGGAGGCCGGCGCCGTCTCCGGTCCGATGTTACAACAGGTTTATTTAAAATATAAGTATATCTATTCACAGCACTTAACCACATATAATAAGTCGATAACTTCACTCAGAGAACGATCACAAACACTCGGCGTCACTAGTGGGCGGCGGGCGGCGGCCCCACCTTACTAGCAGATTGCATTGACATTTATTTATATACCATATTTACAATTACATTTAACTCTCGCGAAGCACTTTACAGCGACTCTTCGAACGCGGCCATCAGGTCACTCTGCATGTTCATGTCTATCTGACCCGCCATCTGAAATTGAACACGCATACATTGCAAAATTTTCGACACCTCCATAATATCGATATTAATAAATTTTTATTACTTTATAATTATACCTGATATAGTATAATAAGACAACAATTTGTTATGGTTGTCTATGGATGAAGAGCACCTAGCATCAGTGGTACTGTAAATTTGTCGTTACTTTCTATTGGGTACGGGTCATGTGTGTGTGTGTGTGTGTGTGATCACTGACCGCTTCGCGTCGGCGCCGCTCCTGCTCGCGCTGCCGCAGCCGCTCGCGCTCACTGGCGGGCTTGTTGTCGGGCGCGACTTGCGCCTGCGCCGCCGCCGCCGCGGCCGCCGCTGCGGGCGGAGAGGCACGCGCCACCGGCGATACGCTCGGCGACGACACCTCCGCGCTCTCAGTCTTGCGCACGTTTTGTACCACCCTACAAACAAAAACATACCACGTAACTTAAAAAGATCCAATAAAGTAATGAAAATCACGATTGCATTATTATACAATTTTTACGACATTTACAACCAAATTGAATTTTTAAAAGTTCGTTAATATGGTACCACCCACTAGTTTTTAGTAACGTGTAGGAACGTTACTAATTAGTTCCTTGCTTTTGATCATACCTTAACTTTTCATCGTCGGGATGTCTCCTCTCCGTTTCTTGCCGCTGCCTCTCTCTCTCCGCCTGCTCTTTTTTTCTCAATTCCTGCTGTTCCAGGAGCGCTCTTTGCCGATCAATCTTTTCTCGTGCTTGTTTCTTGAACGCCTGCAACGGTAAAGTAAGTTTAGATGTTTTTGTAATATGAAGAATATTATGAAATTTCACTGAACAAGGACGACTTACTTGGAAACAACTATCCATAACCGGTTTTTGTTTTATTTGATTATTCGTTCCTATGTTGGGTATGTTCTGCGGGCTGCCGGCCTGCGCTAGGGACGACCACGAACTCGCGTTTTTCAAGTTTTGCTCTGGCTTTATTTTAAAAGGTTGAGCAAAGTTTTTCGAGTCCTCCATCTTTTTCTCCATTTCATACTTCGTTCTCTCGGAGACGTTGTTTGCCACCATACTCGGTACGCCCATCAGGTCCTCTATAGGTTTAGGCGTGAGCAGCGGTTTAGGTTCTTCTTTTTTTATGTTGAGCGCGATGAGGGCTGGCGCGGCGGTGACGGCGGGATGCGGCTGCGCAGGGGGCGCGTGCGGCGCGTGCGCAGCGTGTGATGGGTGGGCGGCGGCAAACGCCGGGTCGAATATGGAGGATACGGGTGGAGCGAGTGCCATGCTTGCCATGTTGGCCATGCTTGTGACGGCGGCCATGCTCGCCGCGCCCGCCATGCTTGCGACGACGTCAGGGCGCAGCATCTCGCGCTCGAGCTGTGGGTTCTTGTCGACGTAACCGTTGTGCGGTTGCACGTACATTTCCGTCTTGATGTGGTCGACGTGCGTGATGTCGGCCAGGCCGCCGAGCTGCGCCATCAGGCTGTGGTGAGTGGCGTCGGGCAGCAGCGGCGCCTTCGGCAGGGGGAAGTCGTCCATACGCATCGCGGGCTCGGCGACGCTCGCGGTCACATCCATCGGCACCTCGGCCTTCAAGCTACGCTCGAGGCTTGCGAGCGACCTCTCGATTGGGTCGATGTAGTGCGAGGTATCAATTTTGTCAAGGCCGTTGCGTGGCTCCGTTTTGATCATTTGCTTGTGTTCGAGCGCGTCGGCCACTATCGCTGGGGGTGGCGGGGTGGGCAGGCGGACGGGTGCGGGCGCGGGCGCAGGCATTGCGGGCGCGGGCTGTGCAGCGTGCTGGCGCGGCGGCGACCGGGAGCGGGAGGGCTCGGGCGATGGCACAGGCTCCGGCGCTTCGCTCTTGTCGTCGACGGGCGGCGCGCGCGGGGGCTCCTCGACCACGACCGGCGCCACCGTCACGGGAACGACCACTGGAGGCGCCGATTTCTGGAATTTTACATTTTTATTGTTGCTACTACATTTCTATACAAATTATACATATTATCAAATTATATATATTTACCGTTTGCGTGGGGAGCTGCTGGCCCTGCTTCTTCATCTTTTTCTTGGATGGCTTGCCTGCGCTGGGCCCTGCAACAGCGAGCGCACGTGAAGAGCCACGCCAACAACACAAACACAAAACGGACAAATTGAACATTATACGTACCGATATCGCTCCTAAGCTGTAAAATACGTTCTTGGTCTCTTTGGAGAGACTTTTTTTCTTTATTATAACAAGCATTATTTTCAAATACTTGACCTAGAATGGATATATTTGTATTGTATTAAACATGTTAACCAAAAACAGTTTCGTCGTTCTACAAAGTGGTGTAAATAAACTTAAATAAATTCAGAGTTGACTTGATGTTTCATAAACACGGGTTAATCGGTAAAGGAAATGAACCAATGCAACTGGCGCTGCGAGCTATCACACTGTGGCGGTACCATCAACTTCAGATCTCAGGGCGGTGTAAATAAAATTCAATATATGTTACTTAAAAGTTTTACTTAATTTCTGTTATATATTTAAGTATATACACTTATTTATTCCCACTCAACCTTATCGACTAATAATTTTAAGTCATGAGGGTCGATTAAATAAATCTTACATAAAATTTCTTACGCGGTGCTTCTGTTTACACTCTCAATACATAAATATAACAAATGTTGCGCCAAACTGATCATTGCACCAACTATTTCTTTCTTAACAAACAACCGACACAATAGAACATATATTCTGTACATGTGTTATTTTCTTAGCAAAATAACATAAGTTCACGTCTCGAGTGACAAATATAATCTCCTTTCGTTTAATTATTTGAAATTTCTACTAGAGTATACATCGGCCTCGGCCTTCGTTTGTTCTCTATGGGCCGCGGCGCCGGCGCCGACGCCGCGGCGGTGGGGCACAACCGACCGAAACTTATGTGCTAACGCATTCTTTTAACATTTTAGTGGTCAGGAATTTTAAAATTACTGTTTTAACAAACAGATAAAACCTTATATACTAATATATATTATTATGTACGTATTAGATAACATTTGCTATATAAATAGGCAAATACCGATCATTTGCTTTTATATACACAAACATTTTGATACCACTATGACGCCTTTCTAGAGCATATTGTACTGCCAGAGTCGCACTGACACACTCTCGTTTAATACTTCAGCCCCTTAATGTCGATTTTTATACTAAATTGCACTAAGGGATGCCCTCAGTGAGCACTTAACGACTGAGTATCTCAGGTAGTCTCCCAATAGCGGTCAACAAATGCGCCATACCAACTTTACAGTGTTAATTAGTTAAAAATGTTAAAACGAAAATATTCTGTTAACATTCAATGTTTTAATTAAATTTTCCCTAGGTTAATTACCAAATTAAGAATAAAATTGAGCCATTCAACGAAAACAGTGACATCTATTGAGAGATCTCGTGAGATGTAACTCTTCGTCGGAGAAGTCGTATTATGAATGTATAAAGTGACGGTTTGTTGACCGGCCTTGAGAGCTCGTACGAGACGCTGACTGCACTAGGATTACTTATTTACCAAAAACAATATTCCGACCTTCTCTTACTTCCTCAAAGCGCGACTGTGTCAATCGGTTTTGCCCACTTCAATGTACAATCTAACTTACAATAGACTTTTAGAATTATCGAATTGTACTTGGGTAAAAAAAAAAACGTTTATAGTGCTGCTTGGCTATTCCTACTACTTTCAGATATAATGAGGAATGTAAAATTTTCATTTTCAAATGGACCAACTTTCAAAATACTGCTTTAACTCTGATAGATCCTTAAAAGTCATATTTACGTATAAAATAATAATTGGAGCCGCAAGTTCATCTCGGGAGGATTAACAATACAACGGTACAGCTACTACACGAGTGCCGCCGCCCCAATACTTTGTTTAGCTAGTCTAGAGCGAACTTTACTTTAGACTGACACGTTTCACAATCATTAACATAAGTTAAAAAATAATTTATTTGTTCCTTAATTTATACTATGCGACAGAGTTTTCAAGTTGATTTTAAATACAAAAAGATGTAAAAAAAACATTGCTATAATACTACCACAATTGGAAGATATGCATCAATCGCTTCATAATCCCCAGTGCGGCGCGACACTGAGCTAACAAATACGAGTGTACGGTACGAGCTTCAATAGCTTTCAATAAATAATAAGCTAATTTTACTTTCTATTATTCAGCTGCATATCGACAACTGTGGTACCCAGGCAAACTGAACACAACTTTTAGCAGAGCCCACTATATTTACAATGTATATATGTAACCCTAAAGATGGATGGAAGAGAATTATCAATACAAAAAGTCACAATTTCAACTTTAAAAAAAAATATATAAAATTCTATTTAAATTTTCACAATACTACCGAGTATTGTTTTTTAAGAAATAAAAAAGTAAAAAAAAACGTTCGCCACACTCGGAGTCGTCTAATGGTTAACTTAGTCGTCCCTTAGTTTAGACATCTATCTACGCCAAGAGACTGCTTTACCAACGACATTGAGCGTGAAAGTTACTCTGTTAATATTACGTTTTATCTTTTTTTTTTTAATAAAATAACATGTTGAATAAGTTTATAAGGCTAAGAGACTAGAAATGAGAATAATATTAGCGATGTAACTCTAAATTAAGCATTTTTTGAGACATCGTACTGCGGTGACTGACAATGCGATAAAGCACCCTTGATGTACTGACGCGACTTATTGCACCATTCTCCTCCCTCCTTCTCGTGGACAGTCTAAGATAAAGCATGTTTCGTACAGAATTCATTTAGTACAGTTATCCAGCTGCCAAACAGTAAACATTACAGAGTATTACTTGTACTAAGCTAGAACAATGATACACTCGATGAACGGGCCACATAACATTTACAATAGAATTTATAACATAATGATAACGATAGTCAATGAGAGGTTTTGCAAACAATTTGTGAAGGAAGGAGGCCAGCTGAGGTATTCGGTCCGCGTCAACAATGTTGATCACACGTAACATGACAGTTTTTGAGAGCAAGCATCCAGGAGTGTCAAGCGTTAAACCAATAAAACCATACCTTTTCAAAACAAGATTAAATTTTTAACTACAACATGTCACAAGAGTACACAGTGGTCGCAGAGAGGCGCTGGGCGCTGGGCGCTGGGCGCAGGGCGCTGGGCGCAACTAGCCGCGCGTTGCCTGACAGCTTGCCAATGCCAACTGGTATCCGTCCTTACACAATTGTTTGCATTAAGTGTGTGTGCCGCCGCACGGCCGCCACACCGACTCCCGCGCAGCCGCCCGCTGCGCGTTCACATAGTCTCCCGTCAATTTCACACGCAAAAGCAATTAGTGCCGTGAGATCTGAAGTTCCGATAGGTATTCGTAAAGAAATCGAAATTTAAAGGATGCAAATGAAACAACACCGCATTTGAGGACATGATATAGTTAAAAATATTAATGTGAAAAGGTATTTCCTATTGGTTTATGAAAGCAAACCAAACGGTATATCTTACCGGCACCAGTTACACTGTATCGGCGTACACCAAAGCTGGCTTCACCTCCTTACCGACTATCGAGTGTTTGTGCCTTTACCGCGTCCGTTACAACACGCGTCCTAGTTGGAACATTACCCCGGGATAAAATGTATCACTCACTTACTCAATATCACAGTAATGACAAATCATAGCTCCACTCTATCTGAACACATTCAAACCCATACACGACACTACGACGATGATTTAAGTCAAGATTGCAAAAAAATAATATTAAACAGTTCTGGGGCAAGGGAGCCGACTGAACGGCGCCATTGCGAGCGACACGCGCACATTGCAATCTTCGGAAGTATAAAACGACATTCACAGCGCAGCCGAACTCTCTGATGACACACGGTATAACCAATTAGCTTGTTGTTGCTGAGCTCTAATATAACAATCGCCAAAATAAATAAAAATATACTGCCTTTATAAATAATAGGTAATAACTTGAGGTCTTCAATAAATAAAACATACAAAAAATATAAATTATCCACACGAGGACAATTCTAACAATCGAATTGATCTCCATTCACTGACTACTGCTCTCTACTACTCTCTCTCACTCTCTCTCTCTTTCTATCTCTAGTTACAGTTCATCAGACTCGGTGCCCTCATAGTGAGGGGCATGTTCAAAAGACATGTATGTCATTCATTCTGTCATTGACACTTTCCAGACTAGAATAACATTATTCAAGGAGCTAAAATTGTAAATCGCTTTCCACATTTTATATGAAACATAAAAAAGAACCACAATCAGTCATACTATTAAAATACTGGCTAAGGTAAAAAAAACTTGTGTATTTCATTACCTATAATTACGAAAAATAATCTAAATGTATTTATAGGTATCAAGCATTTTAAATATACCAAATTTACACCAAAATATAACAATTATAGAAGAATAAAAATAAAAAAGTCCACGGACACTTGGCACGAAAACTTGTAAACTTCCTAACCTACGTTCAAACCACATATCACTATTGTATTTCACCAAATTTTGAATATTTAAAAACATTATGTTATTAACATAGGTGTAAAAAGGAAATAAATTTATAGATAAATAAGACATGATTTAGACTAAAGGCAAAAACAAATTCAGATAGAAACATTGCAATTTTGCCCCCTTCTCGTATGAAAAAATATTATAAACACGGTTTTGATATTAACGAAGCGAAACAAAACTTAACGTAATATGTTTTAAATTTTCCTTCAAAAAAATCATAGTAAGCATTAAAATTGAATTTTAAAGTTTTCTAAAACTGACTAAAGAAGTCTCCTGACAACATTGTAGCAGCTATTTAAAGTTAATTCACATATATATATCTTTTAAAATTCATATACTGTTTAATTTGTACCCTTCTGCGATATCCATATTTATGTATAGGCATGTTTAATGTGCATATGCGTACATAAACACACCATTATGTACAAGTCAATCTGTAATATAATATAATTTGACAGTCGTAAAATATTCTCATTGCACACTAGTTGCTAGCCACCGTATGAACATTGTGAAACGTACAACCCGTCCGTACTCTACTCTTCTATAGTGTCATATTCTGATGTAAAACTGCCGAGTGATGTTCATGTCTTAATTAAATGCAGGTAATAATAAGATCTAACACTAAGTTGTAATATACATTAAATGGTACACGTCAGTACCGATCAGTGCTTGATGTAAGTCTAGGCAACGGAGAGTCGCCGGAAAGGTATGCCGCAAGGATATCTAACCTGCTTCACTGTCACTGCTGTCCGAGGAGCTGGTGTCGGTGCTGGACGACGAGTTGGACGAGTCCGAGGAGCTGGACGATGACGACATGCCGCCGCCCAGGCCCTCCTTGCAGCCCTCTGTCGACAAAATGGACAATTTCATATGTGTAACTAGAAACAAGTTGTAGATCGACGCTGAGTAAGTGAGCAGTGAATGAGCATTGCGTGCAACATTCCTAAACCACAAGATAAACCGCACTACAACCAACACGTGTAATTCCATACATACCCTTTTTCGGTTGCTGCTTCTTACTCGATCCCAACTGCCCCGACACATCTTGCAATCTCTTTTCTAATTCCTGCTTCTTCTCCGCTATTTGTTCGTCCTTTGATTTACCCGAAACTTTCCGATCTGAAAATAATTATAAGTTAAACGGGAAAATAAACTCACTTATCTATATTAATCTTATTGTCCTGAACTTATATTGAAAGCAATCGCTGTTAGTGGCTTCAATCAAATAATTACAGTGTGGTATGAAGTCTCTTTCATTTACTATCATTTGTGTTCAATAATTTCGTCTAAAAGAATTATGTGGTCAACTTCAAAAAAACTGTAACAAACAAGTCGTGTAGATAATAAAATACTTACGAGTCTTTTTGCGGAGACACGAGGCAACGTAACTCTCGAGCTCCCTCAGTGTCGAAGGCTTCAGAGTTTCAAAGTCGATCTCAATCTCATCAGGATTTGAATCTCGCAGAGAAGGTTCTCGACTTTGAATGATATGCACCACTTTCCCGAGCTTGTCGCCTACGACAAATATTACACAATAAATTAAATGGAACAATTACATTTTATTTATTTTTAAATTCACATACGTGGTTCACTGTATCCAATTACCTATATGATCTATTTATATGAGTAGATAAATTGTGGGGTCCAGCAGTGGGACTTAAGGTCCCAAAGCCCTGATCACATAAAAATATAAGGTATCAGTGTTGTCATGTCACCTGGCAGTTTGTTGATATCGAGCGAGAGCTGGCGCTTCTCGTCGTAGGACATGGGCTTGGCGACGTCCTCGTCGTCGGTGTCGGGGTGCGGCGGCGGATGCGGCGCGGGCGCAGCGGTGGGCGTGGAGCTCTTCTTCTTGGCGGGCGCGGCGCCGCGGG
>JAODUI010000023.1:5669619-5704361 GCA_027563995.1 Papilio gigon
CATTAGTATAGTGACTTAGTTTCATAAACGTGACTGTCGTTCTTAATCAAACGTTTCAAAATGAAATTCACGGTGAGGCTTTCTTCTTATTATTAGACTCTTCAACAAGTTTTCTCATTTTCTCTTGTAGAGCAAGTAATTCTTTTTCAAGTATCTTCACTTTATTGTTTCTCTCTTCCTCCGAATCATCAGACTCGGAGTCAGACTCTGAGCCGGACTCGGAGCTAGAGGCGGAGCTGCCCTTCTCCGTCGTGTGAGTAACTCCAAGATGGACTGGTTCATCGGGGATCTTAGCGTACCTATATAAATACAAATGGACATTTTTTAACTATATATATAAAAATGTGAAATACATTATCCATACATATTATTACTTGTTTATTATAGATAAACTTATAAGCTGTATATCCTCAATTTACTTTTTTCTCTTGTCTTTACAGTTTGGATTCACTTTGTATAGCAACATGCACCACCATACACACATAACATACAACAACATACCTCATCTCAAAAACATCTTGCAGCTTCCTCGCCATGGCAACGACGTCGTGATCCGGCGGGTTGTATTTGTAGCAATTCGTAAACACTAAGCGGACGTCAGCTGCGAATTCGGCGGCCGTTTTATATGCTCGGTTATCCATCTTTTGCTTGACGGTGCCAAGATCCATCGGTTTCTTAATAATATCAAAATAATCATGAAGACCCAGCAATTCCGCATCTACAGGTTTGTAAAATGGCCACGCATATCCCTGTCGAATACGTTGTTGCTTTACTGTACACTTAATGGATGTTTACAAATTAATTGATAGCACACAACCAGCAAGCGCTACATATCAAATATTACAAGTATGCGGCAAATAAAACTTATACTTACTGAATGCTTTTTAGAAAACAACTCCTTTAATATCTCATTGCAACTCTTGAGAGCGTCGGAGAGTTTCTCTTTGCCTTTTACCATCTGTGGGGTCATACTAGAATGGTGCGACGCGCCCGCCGAGCCCATGCCTGGCGATAATCCACCCATTTTGAAATTATCCTCTCCTACTCTTCCAGCCTAAAGTTTATAAAAATATAAGGAAAACTGTATATTGTATAAAACCTTGCAAAGTTGTGAACTAGAAACCTTTTTCTGGCGTCCACTTTCTCTTCTCGTTGATATTTTCGCCGGCTTAGGTCCACCTTGTTGATCAATGGTGGGGGTGGTGTAGCCTCCTTCAAAGGAACTACCCATCGGTGTTGTTGTATCAGCTTTTCTTTTCACACCTTTCTTTACCTGATAGATACAATGCAGCTTTAGAATGTAACATTTTTGTACGCCTTTTTACAGAACCACAATCATTTAAAGACGTTATTAGATCAACAAGTATGAAATAAATTGGAGTAATGTAGGGATACCTACCTTAGCAGGTTGCGTCTGGGACAAAGTCACCGCCGGTAGGCCCGAGACAGGTGTGGTCGGAGTTTGCGTAACGTGAAAACTAGATGGTTGCGTTGCCACCTGGAAGAAAACTCTCAGTTTGTAACATTTTTTAATATTCGACCAGCGGGCACTAATACTTTTGCGGGTATGCCCGGAGGACACGTGCGGCTGTTTAATTACGTCCCTTTAACTTAGACGACTTTTAATCTTGAAACCTCGTTAGGTGTTATCCATCAATATGTAGTAAAAAAATGAACTTTTGAAGTTGAGAACGCAACAGACCTGCTGCGGCAGTCCGGTGTGCGTGGCGGGCGGCGTGGGCGTGGCGGCGGCGCTGAGCGCGGGCGTGGTGGTGGTGTTCGTGGAACCGACGAAGGCAGGTAGCGGCGTGCTGGGCACTGCCTTGACGGCCGCGCGCGCCGTCGTGCCGCCCGCCGCCGCGCCACCTGCCGCGCTGCCCGCTGCGCTGCCCGTCGACCCCACAGACCCGCTCGTGCGTTTCTTTACGGCCGCCTTCGCACTGTTCGATGGTACCTCCATTTCCTTCTCCTCTTTGTCCATTTGCGCTATCTGTAGAAAAATAAGATGATTGAACACCTAACAAAACTGTTTTTATTACAATCCTGCTCCGGGCAAGCCACAATCTTAGATACACGATTGACCCTAGAAAGCTTTTAGGGTTCATTATAAATTATGGCTATATAAGTAAATAACTTAGTCATTTTTTATAATGTATTAAGTTAGCTTAAGATAACTGTTAACATAAATTACAATAAAAGACTTAACAACGAAGAGTGACTCCAATTGTCACCCATGGTTCACAGCATTTTGCTATTTCTATAATTGAATAAAATTCTTTTTATGTATAATTTAATACTTTCTAGTATTAGCAAACCATTAGAAAACAACTATGTAGTTAACCACTCACCCGGTTCAAAAATAATTTTTCTAATGTTTGTGCCATAACAACCACATCCTCGCCAGGCTTGTTGTAAACATAGCAGTTGGTGAACATTGTGTTGAAGTCCTGGATACATTCTTGCGCAGAGTAATAGTAGTTGGACTCTAAACGCTTTTTAATTGTACCCAAATCCATCGGCTTTTTTATTATTTTATGGTAATCCTGGAATCAAATAACTCAAGTTATAGTAAACTTTTAATTACGTTATTATCAACTGAACATGTCGAAAATATTTTTATTGCATATATGTAAAATATACTCACTGGAAGATTTAGTTTCTTAGCGTCAACGGGCTGATGAAATGGCCATGCAAACTTATGTTTCCAAACGGCCTTGATCACATTTTTCTGGAGGAACTGCAATTGATTTGTGATCCGGCCCTGTCGCCGCGGCATGTCCTCTGGTGGTGCTCCATTGACGGGCTCTGCCATTGGCTACGGGAAAAATAAAATGATATATTATTTAAATAAAGTATTTAGATATTATCGTTATAACTGCTTTTTGTTTTGTAGTGAAAAACATTAGTAAAAATATTCAATAGAAAAATTTAAAATTACATTTATAATGTGTCTACGGTAAAAATACTTACAGTACTTGTAGTTGCGAGAGGATCCACAGCCTGCTGCATTGTGCTGGAGTCTGCAATCTACCTACCAAAGTTACCCAAACACTATAGTACACTTATACATAAAGTTATCATAAAAAAGTTTAACCATTCTCCGTAACCATATCTATATAATATTAATTACATTACATTACTTGATTCTAAATTTGACTATCAATAAATCAATATACTATGCAATCTTTACAATAAATATAATTTCACAATGATAAAACATGAAACAATATGAGCTCACCTCAATCGTTACGAGAGGTTCATCCAGTTTCTGACTAAGAGGCATCAGCTAAATCCTCTTATAACATTAAACCATTCTATCATAATAAATTCTTAGGTGCGGGGGCACCCTAGCAGGACCTCGATCCAACCATTAAACTAATATTAACCTAAAATGCCCTAAATCAACAAACAAGAAATTTTAAAATTAATTGAATTAAATTTATTAATTAATTGAAAACTTATACTTAAAAACATGCATTGATATAATTAACTTTTTCTATTTACCTGAACACCGTGTTCAAAAGCCAGGGGTATTATGGGTATGAGATATTGTAAAAAATATTTAATAATTAAATCAAGGTAGGATCCACATCTGAAAAAAAAATTTTAAGATTAAAAAATAACTCATGTAATAATGCATGTATTAGACTGACAGGAGTTTAGTTACGGACTAGTTAGGATTTAAGCATTCACCAAAAATCTTTATTAAACATTTATATTATGAGTAACTATAGAATGGGTACACAACCCAATCTTGTTATATTTTAAAGTTTACAAGATAAACTATATGTAGTTTATCAACATTAAAATAATGTTTTCGAGTATGTCAAGGTTTTGGTATTTCCCTTTTATATTGGTTTAGGTTAAGTCATAATGCAAATAAATTGTCATGTTGCAAATTTTAATTGTACAATCTCAAAATGCTTGTTTTACATTCAAACATGTTTTATAATAAAGATGCATATGTAATTATGAACAATTACATATCAAGATTGTATAGATTTAGCACAATTTTTTACACCATATTCTGAGTTAATTCAGAACTAACTTGGTTCAAAACTATTAGTTTAAAAATGTCATGGTTCTTTTTTTTATTACTCACGAACATTGTTTATAGAAACTGTACTTTATTAAGTTCGGATAGTCACAGTATAATTTGGTTGATATAAGAAGTTGGGAATAGAAGTATGGTCTTAACAAAATATTTTTAGATCTATTTGGCATAAGCTTTATTAGCTCTATTTAATAGACAAATCAACCGTCCAATGAAAAGGGTGAGATTTCTTTTAGAACCTCCATGTAAGAACCTCTTTTGGTGAGGTTGATTGAAATGTTTGTTAATCATAAGTGTAGACCGCAACAATACCGAAATTGTGACATATTTGTAACAATCACACAGAGTAACAATAACAAATAAATATTTATATACATTCTCAATTTCAGAAATTGTATGGAAAAACATATTCAACATTAGAAAATAATAATAACCATCACCAAAAATTTATTATGAAGCATTTTATACTAATTTTATAACAGCAATGTTTTCTAAAAGCAAAACTATGGTAGGTGTAAAATAGATAAATGTAAAAATCTAAAAGTATAAAAAACCCTTGCATTTTCTAAATGCTACTCCAGGAAAAAAATACTACAAGGTGGACATATTTTGATAGAGAATGTTTAATATTTATAAATTTATTATAGGTTATGTTCTATGTATTTAATAGTTGTTGATGTTTAATTATTTTTGATTTATAAATAATCTATCACAGAAATTACTATTGAAATTCATTAAAATTACCCAGGGCATGCATGGATAAATGCATTTCATGCAACTTTGATTTGTAAATTGAATACATGACACTAATCACAAATGTTTTGTTTAGAATGATAATCTAGACAACATTTTGAGAATACAATAAGAAATCAAAATTGCTCTGGCCATTTTGGACATTGGCGTCAGTCTAGAATATTCTCAGACGGATTTTCATCAGAGTTACAAATTATGGTGTAAGGGCATCAAAGGGGTAAACAGTAGAATAAAAAGTTGTTGTGATTATAAAATGTATATATTTAGAACTTTATAAGCATATTTTACATTATAATTATGTTCTTAATTCCAGATTCCAGTAAGAGAATGCACGCACTCAAAATTGATATTATCTATTTGCAAAACATACATGTATCAAATATTTCAAAGTGTATTTTATGCGTAAATAAATTATAAAGTAATATTTGAAATTATGAACTTATTAAAGAACAAATAAGCTAGTGGAGATTTGGTGAAAATTACTGGTACAGAGGCCAAAACGAAAAGTTCAAAAATTACTTATTATTCGCAACATGCACGTTCTACTTTTACACATACGATAGTCCTATCAATAGGGCAACAAAATAGCATAAAATACAACAATAAATTTGTGGTAAAGCCAAATAATTATGAAAAAAGACTTACGAAGGATATTAACGCCAATATGGCGGATGAACTAAAAATACGATGTTGGAGTAACTTCTGCAAAAGTTAACTCTATCGAATTGCTTGAATTCATCAAACACTCCACATATATCAAAGTTCATATTAATTAACTAAATATAGTAATTCATTGTCTATAACTAACAAAAACCACTGTCTTTTTTATATAACAAAGAAAAGCACAACCCGAACTCTAAGGTTACAGCCGAGCTTCAGACATGGCGGCCAAACATGAAGCGAGTGACGAGCGTCTCTAGTCATACCTAAATTTCATTTATCACTTATTCTTTCTGGAAAAGAAATATTGAAATAACAGCATCGAAAAACGTGTAAAACCAAGATATTTTAATTTTTGTAAAGCGATGATATAAGGTTTCATAGCAATCATAGGATTCAGTCTTGGAAGATTAGGTTTTCAGCTTCCATAGTAAATCTAGCTCACGAAGTTGTTCGAATTTCGTTCAAGTGGCGCCCTCCAACCAACCAGACAACATAAAAATGATTTATTATTTATGGCATTCACGTATTGCTAGTGTGTAATCTTTTTATTTGATTGTAAGTTTTGTAAATACTTTGTATAGTAGGTAATTTTTAAAATATTTTTTTACAGTGACCGATAAAGTTTATTTAATAAATCGATTTTCCATTCAATCTATTTTATTAAAAAGTAATATTGTATCTTAGTAAATGTAAATTAAGTATATCTTGCTACATGTATAACATATCAGGCAAAGTATATAAATTGTAAAATCGTATATTGAATCTTTCTGTATGCCTATCTGAGTTAGATCATATTCAGCGTTATTGTACGATTAGGCAAAGAAATAAAGAGAATTTAATCTGGAGGACGGAAAAATTTAATACTTGTCCTAACTAAACATTACAATTAACGCAGGGACGACAAAAAAACTATCTACCAAAGGCCTATGTTGTCGTATGCAGAAATTGAATGTTTATCCTAAAGAGAATCAAGAAAAACTGTAACTTCTGTGACATAGGATATTTTTTTCTATCGAATAAAAATGAACAAGAAACTCTTAGTTAGTAATGTGTTTATTCTGTGGTTAAAATTTTGGGAAAACATGCTCAGTTGATGATTGATGATATTGCACATGTGTGATAATCATCTTTTTCTCTCATCCTGAGAAAAATAGCAAAATTGTTTGATGCAACAGCGGTTCCTTGCTTATTCCGTTTCTCTGTATTCAATGTATAGCCTGACCAAAAATATTCCTTATATAAGAGCGCCAAAATCTTTATAATCAAATATTGCAACACTTTATATCTACGTCAATAAACTAATGTCATTTAAAAATTAAATTCTATAGGTAGATCGGTACCTATTTGAAACTTAACATACGCTAATCATCTTTTTTTCACATCTGTAATTATTTTAGAGTACATGTTATTGTTAGTTATTAAAAAATTACCCCGCGAGTACAACAAAATAATTTAATAACGCGACGACAATTTATGTCAATAGAAAGCCATGGTAACAATTATTTTTTTAAATTAATTGTTGCCATTACAAGAAATTAGTGTCGTAACTTTTTTGAATCAGGCGCGGTGTTCTATTATTCTTAACTTTTTATAAGTTAGAAAATTTTACCGTAACCTGTAATTTTTGGTAGTTTTTTTGCTACAAGCAGTAACGAAAATGGTTTCGTTACTTAATCTTTGGTAGGTAACGAATCAAGGGAAATGTTATGTTGAAGTTGATTTAATTTACTGTTGTTTTTTATCGTAACACAATTATTACTTGCTTCAATAGGTTTATATGTGAAGTGATGAATTTCCAAGCTGTTTATCGCTGAGTGCCACATACGCATTTAAATTTACAAGTAAGCGTTTGTTACGGCAATTACATAAATGATACAGCTTGTACCTATATTAGAGCGAAGTATGCTGCACTTTCAACAAGTTCGTCAAGTGTAGCAGACTCGCAAGGTTTGTCACGAAAGTGAAAGTGCATACGCGTTATTATAACGATAAAATTATTTTTTGTGGATTTCATAACTTAACGGTATGAAATATGATTACTTAATTATCTAGTATTGATTATTTAGAAATTTGCAATGATTTAAAGTTTGTACTTATAAATGTATTGAACTTAAACTATATCAGTTATTGTGTACTTTTTACTAGTTCATATTTTTTTTTGTAAGTAAATGAGTAACAATTCATAACTCTTCATTTATGGTACAAAACATTTCTTAAATGTATTGCAATATTATTGCAGTCATAAAAATATGCATGTAATACATGTTGAGAAAACCATTACATCGAAGTTTAGATAAAAACTTAATGAAGTAATTTAAAGCAGTTTTTTTTTAAATTGAATACTTTAACGTTAACTAAAACAATTTACACAAGTATTTAAGTAAATTTTTGTGGTTTAATGAGACATTAAGAAATCAAATTAATACTTATAGTAGAATTTTCAATTTATTTCATATATAATGGTAATGAAACATTTTATTATTTTAAATATAACATAGTGGTTTTCAGGCATTAAAATGGATGAGCACATGCACCATGCCGGCCACCACGGACATCATGCAGCCCACAATGAAGCTCCTGTTGATCACCAACATCATCAGATGAGCACTACACAAGACCTGACTGTAAGATATTATAACAAAATTAACGAAATAGTTTTTGAACATTCCATTGATTAGGAATATTGCACTAAATATTAAGTGGGATAGCGGTCAAGCACTAGCTTAATCATTGTAAAAAAAATATATGTTTATTAAGCAAATGATCTTATAATGGGAACCTGGGTAAAAATCTCTATAGTGGCAATGTAATCTTGAATTTTAATGTTGGTTAACATAATTATGTTCAATTTCTTCTTGAAATACAATTGTTCCTTTCAGGAGTTAATTTTAAACAATACACCAGAAGCTTTTCGTGACCATGAGGATCATAGTTTAGGCCATGAATTACATGGCATGGAATCTATGACGGTAAGTACTAGACTGATTTAAAAATGAAACTAAAGAGATGGAAAAAATAGTGATGTTAGAAAACCATTTTATAGTTCCATGGAGGCTACACAGAGACAATACTCTTTTCTTGGTGGAGTGTGGCAGACATTGGAGAATTCATTGGATCATTTTTAGCAATATTTATCATGGCTTTGCTATATGAAGGGTAAGATATTTAAATATTTTTTCCCATATCTATGAACTCTCTCCATGCATAAACTGTCTGATACTCTCAGATAACAGTTTTTCCCAATTCACTCACCCCTAAGATTTACAGCGTAATAAGACAGCGCAATACCTGTTGCTAGTGTTTGGTTTTCTTTTTTTAAACGAAGATTCAAATCTGTGCCGTGGTTAGATCCTATATCATGTAGATTAGATTCCATGTAATTTTAAATGTCATGTATGACATTAAAGGTAACTTCTCAGATGATTTTGCAGATATTAGTACTAACTTTTTTATGACTATGAATATTTGGGAATACAACCTCACCATGTTTATGACTAGTGATCAAAATATTCAGTGAAGTCCTTAGAATGACACTCTTGAATAGAAAGAAATATAACATTAAACTATAATATGTGTTCTACCAATTAAATATCATGGTTAGAAAATATATAAATTCAAACTCGAATTACTGAATGCAAATCATCAATTTTTTTATCAATGACCCTTAATTAAAATAAAAATCCATTTTGCTGGACTATATGTTATAATAATCAGTCTGCAGGCATTAAACAAAACAATAAGACACTTTATACCTTTCGGCGACGCATTTTCACAACAAAGGTTGGTTTCAGTAAACAAAGAGTCGTATTTTTAAACATTCCATTTGCTGTGTCTTTGTGAGAGATATAAATATTGATAATAGATATTATTATATGTGAAAATTTTCAAACATAACTCCCATGGATGATATTTTGGTTCAACAATCGATCATCACAATGCCTTTACTATATATTTTTTTTAACTAACCTTCAAATAGAGGATTATCAAAATACATCGTATTCCAAAAAAATATTTGGAGATACAATTTCGTTTATGCTGAAACTGAATACATCAAAGCTTTAATGCTTCGATTAAAAAAAAAAAGTCTTTTCAAACTAAGATATGGTAAATTTATCATACACATGACATTGAACCAAATATAAAACGGCTGACACACGTATTTATTGGTGCCGACACCGGATAAATACGTGCATATTAGCTGTTTTATATACAGTTTATACATAGTTGTAGTTGCCTTCAATACCACAACATTCATTTAAATTGTATTCAAGATCTTATGTAGAAGAACAAAAGTATATATAGGTCCCTATAGAATGTACAGCTCTATGGCTGAAAGGAAATTTAACCTCATGGTTTTAATACAATAAGTTAACACCTTCACTGCCACCAACTGTCCTTTTGTTTCATACAGAAAAATAGTAACATGGAATGGGAATGAAAAGAACTATAGATTTGGCATTTAAATGTTGCAATATAAATATTTAATTGTTTGTTGCAGGCTTAAATATTACAGGAAACATTTATTATGGAAAACTTACACAGGATTACAATATTGTGCTGTAGCACCACCTGATAAGGGTGTTTCAAATATATGCACGGCAGATGAACCTCAAGTTATACAGTTGAGTAAACAATATTGTAACAAAATAATGGTAATAGTGTAAATAAGTTGTTTATATTTTTTTATTGTTTCAAGGTCCATGCCCCATGTATTGGAAAGAAACATGTAAGTAAACTATATTTTATTATAGTCCCGTTATATTAACTATTATTCTATTAGACAGAACAATCTCCTTTGTCTTGGATGTGGATGGTTAACCAAACTTTTATGAACAAAATAATACATTTTTATTCATGCCAGTCATAAACAAACTTCTTACATTAGTATATCTTGCTAAAGTTTAAAAAAAATTTTTCAGCCCCACTATGATGAGTTCAGCTCACGCCTGGCAGACGGTGTTGCACGGAATACAGGTGTTTGTAAGTTATATGTTGATGCTAGTGTTTATGACGTACAACGTTTGGCTGTGTGCTGCCGTGGTGCTTGGATCTGCTACCGGCTACTTCCTCTTTGGTTGGCGTGAATCTGTTGTGGTAGACTTTACTGAACATTGTCATTGACCAATAAGATCAATATGCCACTTTAGTATTATTGTTGGTTATGTATCCTCGCAGCTTATAAAATACAAAATGTTTTATATTGTGGTGTTATTAATATCATGTTGTAGTAAGACAGCCTTTTTGGGTGATATAGTTACATTTGTACCAGTTATATGTATTTTAGGTTATAACTTGATGAATATTAAACGCATTCAAATATGATTTCTTTTATTACTTACACTATTATACAATTAACTATGATTTACAGTACATAGTGTAACACTCTGAGATCAGGTAAGTTATACATATGTCCCTGCATGAATATTTACATGCAGGCACTATAAATTATAATATAAATTATGGTGTGACTTTTAAATGTCGATATTGACAATGTTTTTTCAAGTTAGAACTACTATTACATTTGTAACTACAATGTTTACAGGCATAGGGTCTTTCTTCTGTGTGAATCCTTGTATGAACTTTCAAAGAGTTTATGAAATTGGTACGAAATGTACACTGGTCACATAAGAAAGGTTTTTCCGAAGTATGTTTTCTTTTATGCTTTATTAAATTTGACGATAACTTTGTAGTATAGTTACATTCAGGGTGCTTGCAGGAAAAAATTTTATGTAAATTTATATGCTTTTTATATTCTTGCTTAGTACCGGTCCTGCAAGTTAATATGCAGATAACTTAAAATTATTATTTATATTTACTATAATACTAAAGGTGTGAAATAAATACTTGCCTTAATGAACAAATCACACATAAAAAATCGTCGCCTTCATCTTTGTCATTTACAGTATTATTTGGTACTTGTTCATCTATTATATTTTTATGCTTAATTATGTTTTTAACATTTTTCTGAAGTAACTGAGAAATAATCGATGGTGGTTGTGGACCAAACTGGACGTTCCTTGATTTAACCGGCCTTCCTCTTTTGTTTTGAACTTTTTCATTATTAGTTGCAAATATTGTAGGTTCAATACAGTGTTTTATAGACTCCTCCATTGCCTATAGATTACAAGTCCACACAGCTAAAACAACTAAATAAAACATGTTAAACAAAATCTATTAATTGTTAGTTTTTATTGACTACAAAATGTTATTTCAACTTTAGCCAATCAATACAATGTATCTACAAATATGTAAAGAAACGTTTGACTTGACAGATGGATTAATTGTCAATGTCGTGGAATTTAAAAAGCAAATAAAAAATTATAACTGTGCTGCATGATTTAAACTTTTACACGCGCCAATTTAAAGTTCTGTCAAATATCTATATTTATAGGAGAATTTTTAAAATTCTATTTCGTTGTATGTTAAAATTAAAATTCATAAATTAACATAAAAATAAAGTACTCTTTGTAATCGTTGTTATGGTAATATCAATTTGACGTTTACATGTCCTCCTATCAATTCAAATTGAAATCGAAAGAATAATTCCAAAATAAATCAAAGAATCATATAGCACATACTTACATGAAGGTAGAATTAGGTTTTTATATAGAATTAAATTTATATAAATTCATTAATCTAAATAACTTCAAGAGACTATATAGATAACTATAATGATGAGAAAATTTTGCCATACTCAACCTAAAGTATTGCCGTTTGTGGAAGAAATGCAGAAGAATTTTATTCCAACGAATAACTTTCAAAAGGCAATATTGTCGGTAGGATCAGCCGTTGTTGCACTGTTGAATCCACACAGAGGAGATATGATAGCCTGTCTGGGAGAGGTTACGGGAGAAAGCTCATTGAAATATATGCGGGAAAAAATGCTAGAAACACAAGAAGGCACTAAAATCTTAACTGAACAACCACGAATTAATTCCCGAACTGTGTGTTTTGAAACACTTTCAAGAATGCCAGAAAGATCAGTTGGTAGAGTGTATGCAAACTTTATGACAGACAACAATATAACTGCAGACTCCAGGTTACCTGTACAATTTATTTCTGATCCAGAATTAGCTTACGTCATGCAAAGATACAGAGAAGTTCATGATTTAGTGCATGCTATTTTATTTATGAAAACTACTATGCTCGGTGAAGTAAGTAGTTTTAGTGTCTATGGTACTATGAATTAATGTACATTTTATGAATGGAACAAAATATATTGTAACTATTAGCTAGGAGTTTATCAGTGAACATAAGTGGCTGGAAAACATGTTTTCTTAGATTTCTTTTAGAAATTAAAATAACTATGTTTATTTTAGGTCACTGTTAAATGGATAGAAGGTATTCAAACAAAACTTCCAATGTGCATAGGTGGGGGTATTCTGGGAGCAGCAAGACTAAAACCTAAGCATCGGCAACTTTATCTCAATCATTATTTACCTTGGGCAATTATAACAGGAGCTAATACTAAATTTTTACAAGGTTTGAATTACATTATTTAAATGCTTATACTTTGCTAAGTATATGTTATAAATTTAATATATTTTTCCATATAGGTATCTATTTTGAAAAGCGATGGGACCAGGACATTGAAGATTTTCATAAAGAAATGAATATAACACAGCTGAATGTAAAATGATCATGGAAAAGGGTGACTATATTTTAAAATACAAAATATTTTTACTGAAAATATTATAAGATAAAAGTACTTTGTTAGAGAACTTGATTAGCCAAAATATTATTTATTTGTTGATTAAATGAGTACGAACATTGAAAAATATTGTTTTATTTCTTATATAAATAAACTGTCAACATCATAATAACATTTCTGAGCTTCTTCCATTTGGATTGTGCAGTGGTGTTGTATGGTTGCCAACCTCTACAATCCACTCGTACCAAATCCTTCTTGAGTTGACACAGCGCCAGAATGTCGCGGTTATTGTATCTCCTTTATGTACCCTTAAAGGTGTCTGAAACAGGATTTATTCATAATTCTTGTAGAATTTGAAATTCAATTATTAAACTTTCATTATTTTTACGTAGCAAACCTTTACTGGTAACATCCAATCATGCTGCCAAAGATTGAAAAAAATCTATACATTTTTATGTACAAGGGATAAAAACACTTGTATTAATTTTTATTCATAAACAAGACAAAATCATTGAAAAAAAACTTGTATATAGGCTTACAGAGGACACCCACATGTCCAAAGTCAGTATTTATAATAGGTAAATTAAACATATGCAGCTGCATTACCTTTATTGGTATGAAAACAGGAAACCATGAAATCATTCCAGGGCTGTGAGTTGATGGTACAATACTGATCATTTCATCTCCATACAGTGAACAATCAAAATACCCTCCAAAGCCATGCATCACATTATCCTGTTCCACCACCCAAGTGACAGTTGCAGATCTCCTGTTGTCTGTCAGAGGTAGACCTCTATAGTCTGTCAACTCATTACCTTCATGGTCTTTTGTACCTTTTGCTGGATGTTTAAAGTTAAATACTGGCTGTAAATTTCAACACACATTAGAGCTTATATTAGATATGCGAAAGCTAGTTGAAATTCCAGAAAGGCTTAAGATAGTCCCTCTTTGTGAGTTTGAAACAGATAAGAATTTAATCTGGAATGCCATAAGTTACCAACTAATTATATTTTTAACCCATATAAGCTAAGTTGCTGGCCTGAACTAGTTTATGTGTTATGACGAAAGTAAAAAAAAGAAGAAAAAAGCTACCTTAGTTCCTGCAATGTCATGTTTATTTTGCATGTACACAACCCATAATGTTTCCAGGTTCTTCTCTTTCTGGTTTGTCGAACTCGATGACGCAACTTTAGCCGCAGCCCACAATCTGGGTGAGGATATTGGAGCGACATACGAGTTATACTCTTTAGGTATTGATATACCATCCGGTTTTAAAAGACCTGCAGCCCCATCTAGACATTCCGGCGACAGTTCATTATCACCCCAGGAACCTGGAATTTAAAAAACTATAATAAAAATGTTAAAAGTATATCATAATTGAGCAATGAGAACTAGAAATATTAAAATTTTAACATTAAAAATTTTAAACATAGCTTATTTTCTAATAATATTACAAGTGTTGACAAATACTACACTAATATATGAATATTATAACTGTCATTTACCCAATAGTTCAGAGACAATAATATCTGCTTTTGGAGAGAGATTAAGGTGCCTCATGTCACCGGGAATAACAATGACGTCCCGATCGCGCCATACTTCACGAACTTGTGCGGCCAGCACTACTACTGCACATGGATTCTTTTCTACTGCTATAACCTATATAAATTTACAAAACTTACAAACTAGCATTAAAAAAGCACGAATTTTAGATAGTACATTATGTACAACGGTAAATAAGACCAATAAATAAGAGCATCAGGGCTCATCAGCATGATGTGCTCCCAATGATGCCTGGTGCCCAATGAGGCTCTCAATTTTAGTCTTTAAGGGTTAATACAGTGGAAGACATATAAATATTTAAATTGTTACTTCTATATGTTGATTTGTCGGTATCAGTGATTAAGCGGTAATTTGAAAGAAAAAAAAAAGGTTAAATTGGTTAGTCACCTTTACTTTAGTCTTTGTCATATCAGCAGCATTAAATGTAGCTCTCACTAATGGACCCCTGCCTGCTCCTAAGACCATGACCGTTACAGATTCTGTTTCTAGTGAACAATCACCATGTCCAATTTCATTTTTCTTGTTGGAAACAGAGAATTCTTTGACATCATTCTGCAATTAATTGTATAAAATTGAAACAAATTTTATCATTATTATATTTATAATGTAAGCAATTCTTGCCCGTGATTTAGAAAAAAAAAACTTGGTAATCAGCCTTAACTATTCCAAACAGTTACCTATATCTGTCATAAGTTACCAATTATCATGCAGATCTGTTAAGCTATTTTGGAGTTACCTGCTAAAAACATACGTCTAGCACACACACAGAAAAAAAAATTGTATTCAACCTAACCACAGAACCTAAAAATCAGATTGTGTGTTGACATTTATATTAAGAATGTCGACAAAAAGACATCATTCATACACGTTAATATATTTAATTCATAGGTCAGTCTAGAATAATCATCATCATAATATCAGTCGCACGTCGCCCACTGCTGAGCGCAGGTGTCCTCTAAAGATCACCACAACGATCGGTCCCCAGCCACCCTCATCCATGATGCAATAATAGTTAAAAAAAAATCTTTACTTACACAGAGTTTGTTCATCATTTCTTTGTTATCTTTGCTGTTACACTTTTGTTTTATATCAATTAACGCTTGTGTAATAGCTTTTTGATACTGGTTATATTTTATAGGATCCTTTTCAAAAACATTATATGTATGAGTGTCCAAATTGTCTGCAAGAGGTTGCAATGGTGTTTGTAGATAATCTTCCCACCTGGTTGTTTAAACAAATTATTAATAATTAATGTAGGATTTTTATTAATTCTATTAGTAAAATGATTAAGCAACATTTTACGCTTATATTACTATAAAAAATTACTACAATAAAAAACAATTTAGTTTAACACATCCAGTGCTATCTACTGAACCTGTATGGTTTCATTATTGCATTAGAAACATAGCAGCAGTGAATGTGTTAACTTCAATTTACAAATAATATCATATTTACCCTCTGGCATAACTGAGCATAGGATCATCAGCTTTGTATGGTCTCCGTTGCCACAAACGAAACAGATATTGTAGATAATATTCAATATTAGATCTCCTTGCTCCACTGACAATTACTTGGGCTTCATGCTCAACCATATTAACAACAAGTTGCTGGTGAGCTCTTGATAACACTGGATAACTAAGTTATTTATATAATCATTAAACAATATTATAGCATTACATATCCTGGCAGCATGGACTCGGCATTAAAAATACATACCCTTTTTTGTTGTTGTGAAAAATAGAAGTTGGAATAACAATAGCTTTTACTGGTTCACCGAGCCATCGTTTTAATATGTCCTGAGGGGGTATATCAGCTGATAGCTCTAAGACAACACCAACTCGTTTGTCCCAATCTAACCGTTCATGGAACTTGGACCACCAATGCCAGGTTTCATCCCAGGCCTCTTCACATTCATCATCATCATCTTGGTTATTGCGGCGAGCATTTCTTGTGCAATACATTGGTACAGAAGCCCAAATGAGAGAAGGATGATGACTGCAACGGTTTAATAATTTATGATATGTCAAGTATAACCCATTAATTAATTATCTATATAGAGAAGTTCTATGTATGTATACCTTGTTTCATAGTATGTTTGAAGAATTCTAGATAAGTTGTTTGTATTTCGTGACTGTAATGATAACATTATAGCAGGTACACCTAAACCCCGGCAGTATGACAATTCCTCATTCAAGCAATCTTCATGACGCTGACGGACTACCGGTGATTCTGAATCGACGCAAATGTAAGGTGATATCTTTGCAACTATCCTGCTTGTCCAATCTTGTGGAGACAATACCATGTCAGACCGCGTAAATCCTCCAATTTTACTAGCACCGGGAATATATGAACGATGAAAACGTGGATGCACAACGGACGTAACTATAAATGAATAATTACTATTTAACGCCTCGGTAAGACATGCCTGTAGATCTGGTGTTGTGATATATTCTAGACCACAAGATATTTCTTGCGACATTTCTTATTTTTAAAGTTTATAAAACTACCAACAAAGTATTGCCCAAAATTCAATTTAAAGTCAAAGACTCTTTCGTCAAAGACACGGGAGGCAACAATGTACCACAGAACACATCTACTCCTAGCTGAGAAGAAGGGTCACTTCATACAAAAGAAATGCCAACACGCTCACTAGCGCTGCCGACAATGCCAACGGAAACTTTCGTATGGCGCCATATATAAATGGGTTTATTATTGGATATATATTAAAAATTTTCTTTAATTTCTAATACTGGGTTCTTTCTTTTTCCCCTTTGTCTACATGTTTGTTTGTTCTTGTTTTATAATGCATTTTGTGTATAAGAGAAGTTATATGTTTTTGTAATAATGTCGGTTCTTGTATTTATAAGTCGTTTGTTGGCATATCTTTATAAATAAAAAAAAAACTAGTGTTTTGGTAGTAGATATAAAAATATCTGTTCTGTTAACGACTTTTCACAGTATAAGACTACAGTCATTTGTAGATGGAAAAAGAATAAAGAAATGTTTTAACTAGTAAAAAAACAACGTTTTAGGCAAGTAGCATATGTATTTTTCTATTAAATAATCCTTTATGCACTTGGGCCAAATCAATATATAAGAAAAAATACACCAAAAGTATCAATATCACACACAAAATGAGTCCGTATCTGTAAACTCGATTTCACAACAAAACAAAAGCTTTTATTTAACCGATATTTAACAATAAAGTGTATTTTTTTGTTATGTCTATATTTTTCAACTTTCATGCCTTTTATTTGTATCTATATTGAACTGTCACCACTGTCATCTAATTACTTTATTTTTTATTTAATTACTGTACTCTTTGACCACTGTCATTACTAGCTGTCATTATTGCACGTGCGAATGTTGGAAACTAAAGATTTTGTGTGAAAAAATTGTTAATAAAACGCTAATCCCAATTAAAGTTTTTACAATAGGTATACAAGATCAAATGCCTTCAATCATGGCGTCCCAGAAAAAAACCTTGAAAACCAAACAGTTAAAGAGTGAGCTCTCTAAAGAACTACAATTTATAAAAAATATATTCTCTAGTTTATCTTTACCGATACACAAAGGTACTTTTAAATATTTAATAAAAAAACTTGTAATAAGATTAAATGTCTAACTTAAAATTCATCTATAAGTTGATTTGCAGATGATGATGCTAACCAAGACTTCGAAATGACCAATGGTAAACAGCCCGATGATAAAAAAGAACTACCTAAACGTGCGACTAGTATCATTGAATTAGAAGAAAAACTGCAGAAACTGAAATCCCAAAATAATTTCCACTTAAAAAGTAAATTAGCCAAAAAGAGCATTAACAGCAAACTAAACAAAAAACTCAAGAAGAGTGAAAGAACTAATAAAACACACGTAAAAGGTTCAGCGCCAGACTTTGAAAACGATCGGAAACAGCAAACAGATGTCAAAAAAATAATAAAAAATGCAAAACCTATATTTAATAGTGAAGGAAAATTGGTATTTTCTAAGTTTGACTTTGCCAATTTTGGTAAAAAAGGTAACATAAATTTTACAATAGTTTATGAGTACTGACATACTTCACTGTTAGTAATTTAAGTCATTTATCCTGCATTTTATGATATTTTCATTGTTTACTCGGCTATTGATTTTAGAAAATTTATTAGTATTTTTAATTACAATCATTTTTATTGCAGAAAAAAGTGCCAAAGTCCATAAGGATCCTAAGAAAATTCTGGAAGATATGAAACAGCAAGAAAACAAGTTCCGCGAATTACAAGAAACAGATGAAGGTGACAAAGCGAAAGAAATAAAAGAAAAGATGGCATGGAAAAATATACTTCAGAAAGCGGAGGGTCAGAAAGTTAAAGATGATCCAATATTATTGAAAAAGTCAATTAAGAGATTGGTAAGACTATCTTTGTTCACAAAGGAATTTATTACATTTTGAATATTTGTGGATTTTTGCTGATTAACTAATATTTCTTAGTACCACTCTAACCAAGCTCTAAGGTTATGTTAGGGTTTATGACAATATTCAGAATGGTGGGATTTGAACCCTTAACCACATGTTCGAAAGTTTCTTAACCATTAGTCTATTAGGGCTGAACATTACACATTATTAATATAAGAGGAATTATGTTAAAACTATTTTGCAAAAAGAATGGTACAAAAAATAACTTGCTACTGAGTTACATATTACTAGTTCAATCATATCTATAAATGCTATTTTTGATATTACCAAATTTCATATCTGTATTTAGATTTTTCTATTTTTCTGTAATCAGTCAATACCAATATAAAACCAATTTTTCTTATCAGGATCAAAAGAAAAAGGCAAGCAAAAAGCAATGGGACAATAGAATAAAGAATGTTGAACAGAAGAAAGAAGATAGACAAAAGAAGAGAAAAGAGAATATTTCTAAGAAGAAAAAAGAAAAGAAAACGAAAATTGTAAAAGCCGCTGTCAAAAGAGGAAGGGTTGTTTTGTAAATAACTGTACTTGCAATTTTCTTAAAAGATTCTTTAATTAAACATTATTAGAACATTCTTCCGGAATTTTATACAAATGTTACCAATACTAGCACACTGAACCAAAGATCATTAATTAAAAAACCTGTTAAAATATAATTTGCTGCTACTCTAAATTGAGAAGCCCACCTAGTGACAGTGGAATACGGCGGAGCAGACTCTCATAAATTTACCTCCAAATCGCAATTGAGAGTGAGGAGTGGAGGATTATCAGAACATCATTAATGACAGGTATTCGAAAAGAACAGATGCTACCTGTCCTTGCGATGTCATTAAACCTGTGAAAAAATATTGTTTATAATTCACTGTGATCACAGTGAACACTGAGATCACTGCGATTCAAAGTAATCATAGAGCAGCCTGTTACTGACATAGCCTGATATAAAAGAACAGGCAATAACAGTGGAACACCTATTCTTGTCTTAGTCTTTTGTCTGATATTGTTATCAGGAGTGGTGCGCTCTTCTAAGAGGCTATGCTAAATAAAAAAAACAAAAACAAAAATTTGAAGATCAGAAACACCATAAATAATCAATTTAAAATACTAAAGTAAAAGCTATTTGTGGCTAACTTTTAGCCATGAGGCTCTCGTGTTGTTTTGCATTACGGACAATAGATGGCGAATAACGACATTCTCTTCTAATGCCGTAAATATCTCGTCTAAGCTCAGTCGGTGAGGTTGTTGTTTGTTTTAACAGTTTCCATTCACCGCTTATCCGTTAGCATGATTATTTTATTGGCTTATATAATTTTAGAATGTAAAATGTTGCCTTTTGAGGTATATAACATAAACTAGTAAAAAAAATTGCATACATTATACAACTAAACGCTACACTGTAACTTTCTTTGATTTTAATTATGACATATCTAAACTAAAAACAGGCAGCCATGATAATTGACACATTATTTGATAACGCCAACCTTTGATAAATTTGAAAACTCTTGTATGGGAAAAGTTGAAGATTGACTTTGTATATGGACCTAACATGCTTAATGCACTGTTCAGTGGTCTAACATCATCGCATTAATAACTTTTAGATGAAATGGGTTGAGCGATTTCAAAGTCTATTTCGAACATGGGTAGTAACATAGTGCAGATGTATTAATAAGATCTAAATAATGGTGAAGTAGTTATTGCTTCCAAGGAAAATTATATTGATTTTATTTCTAATGTAACTTTCAAAATAATAGCTCATGTCCGGATGTTTATATCGCCATTTATTGCATTTATTACAAAATACTCAATGTAACTTCAATTTTAAAGTAGTAAATTTTAAGGTGATATTTATGATTATTTAAACAGAGGTATATAATAACAGCTCGCACTTCGTTTTTCTCCATTTACGAGATCACGTTCCGACAAGAAGCAAACAATTAAGTGCAATAAAATAAACAAAAGATAATCGAAGATTTTCTTTATTAATATTACAGATATGTAACCTATGCCTTCCGGTTTTTATTGTTTTTTCTTTAACAAGGAGTATATATGTCGTTCTTACAACTTTTTGATCCCCCTCGTAGTTAAATGATGAAATGATAGTTCGATTTTATCTGTGGTCTATGCCCAAACCAAACAAAATGGCCGAGCCCTTTTGATTTGATATTTGTTTGATATCTTTTATGGGAAGTTCATTATTCATGTATGTATATATTACTATAATTAATAAAAAATAACCAAAACATGTACGTAAAATTACTTATGAGAGTATGTTAGTCATTAAACTTTTGACTTTATAGTTATCGAGTTTGTATTGTTTGTTTACTTCATTATAACGCTTGCCCTAATTTCCTTAGCTTTTTTTCTCATTTCATAATAACAACATCGATTATTGTGTTACTTATCGTTTTATAAAATAAAATATTTGCTCTCATACCTCCATATTCAGGAATCTTAATAAGAACTATTATTTCATCAAAATGATGATTATGAACTACGTAATTAATTATTTTCCAGGCTCTGATTAAAATATGTCTAAAAGAGAGGGAAACGATCGAAATGAAAAAAAATTGGATACGAGCGATTACGAAAATTTAATCTCTCAACATAGCATTTTCGAATCAACAAGGTCTAAACATCAAGAATTGCCTAGTTTCCCTGGATTTTCAAATGCGGGAACCCAGACCAAGTCAAGTGATTTAAAGGCACAATCGGTGCAGTCTGGTTTAGGCGCGTGGCATTACAACCCTTGGTGGATGTTAGCTGGTACGTCTCGAGGAGTTTCTTCACAAGATGATTTTTCAGAAACAAGTGATCAAGGTAAAGTTAAACAAGAACCCAGCGGGGCCGGTACTCCAGATCCAGACCATGATCCTCTACAAAGTGAAGTGGAACCTTATCAAACTGCAACACCACCAGCAGGATTAGATTCGTTTTGTGATGACTGTTCAGATCCTTTTTGTGATTCCAGTGCGGCAATATGCCGTAGATTATTTCATTGTCCACATTGTCGAAAAAGCTACCCAACTATTCTCGAATTTAACACACATTTAACCGGTGTTCACCCAGCACAAAAGCCTTTTAGATGTCAAATTTGCTTGGAACCATTTCATAAGAAATCTCACTTAAGAAGACATTTAGATGCTAATCACAGTCGGAAAGATGTTAATAAGTGTTCAGTTTGTTCAAAATACATAAAAGACAAAAGCAACTTGCGTAAACATATGCAAGTACACACAGGACGGGTACCTCAAAAACAATTCAAATGTGACCTGTGTAACAATAAACGTTACATGTCTCTGGATAGACTTAATAATCATAAAGTAGTGTGCACAGGAGAGAAAGTTCTAAAATATTGTGACATGTGTACCAAAGTATTTGATAATTCAAGATCGTTGAACAGCCATAAAAAGGTTCATGCAAGAGAATTGAAATGTGAAAACTGCGGTGAACAGCTTCGTTCATTAGAACAATTTACCAATCACAAAATGATGTGCCAAGGATCATCTTCTGATTTAGCTGGTGTTAGTGGCACATCTAGCACCGATGTGCCAACTATGAATCGTTGTTGCACACAACCAGGTCTCTGTGAACATGATAAACCAGCATATCTCAACATACCAGGCTATGCTGCAGGCAGAATACTTGATGCAACACTATCATCATTAAAAAGCGATATGAACTGATGTATGGTGCACCAGTTTTTATAATTGACTACAGGTTTGACTTTTCAATTTTTTTTTACAGATTACCAAATAGTTGAATCAATGACCGTAATAATTTTCACAATTGAGAATTTCACAAGACTGATGCAAATATCCCGCCTCACAACTTGCTTTATTATTACCATTTAAATTTAGGTGTAGAAAGTAAGGTAAATACAATTAGGATGACTTTGTTGATGGTGGACTTTTTCATACATTCATATAAACAGTGCTCTCTCAAATTACATTATCTACTAATCAACATGTTGATCTGCAAAAAGTTTTAAAATTAATATTGAGCCAGAAGTCTTCAAGTTATAATTTTTTGAGACAACATTAATTCTGAGAGGTCACTCGTTTATCCATGACATGTGTGGATATGTTCAAAATTATCCACCTTTTACTTTTATACTTAATTTTGTAAGTTTTCTACAAAAATAGCTTTACTATATACAATTTGAAAATAATTTTGTACATTTCTTCATACAATACAATATGAATTACTCTTAATTTCATGATAACTACAATGTCTTGACTGATTTAGAGTAATGGTTAGTGTGCAGTATTACATCAAACCCTATTTTAATTTTCTATTTTTGAAAAAATAAGAGCTATATTTTTTTTATAGGTATTAGAACATATTTTTAGGAAGTTTAAGTTTTATAAAGCGGTGGTCTGTGGAGGTTTGTACATGAGCGTGTTCAATATTCCATTGCTCTACTGTACTCTATACTCCAAAGACTTAGAATAGTTTCATATGCATATAGAATGAATTTTTAATATTTCTTAATACACCTTTATACGTGGAACTTGTTCCATGTCATTAGATCTAAGGGAACTGTAAAGTGCAATGACCACTGGCAAAGCCTGACCATGTTGAAGTTATCAATTTTCTTTTTGTGTATACACAAAGTATTTATTCATGAAGTGTTATACACTAAAGTTATTATTATTTGTGAGATTGCTTAGAGATCCTATTACATTCTGTGAACCAAATATGTCACTTATTAAATATGGCAAAATTCAAATTGATCATGTTTTTTTTTAACTAATTGCCCAGATGTCTTATGGTAAAGTTTGTAAAAGGGTCTCGGTATATTTTACGAATGTATTTATAGATGTATACAATATCATATGTATGTATGTTCATGTTAATAATAAATATCACGAGGCTATGTATATATTAGGCTATAGAGCCTATATAAATTTTAAATCATATCCATATTTTATAACTCGGGATGATTTTTAATACTTTTTACTTATTTTATTTGTTATTCGTATGGAGGCTGTACATTGGTAATATGTTGTTGCTATTTACAATTGTTTTTTCCACTTTATTAACTTGTTTATTTTTATTTTTGTATTTTATATTAGGTTAGTTTTGGTATTTTCTTAAGTTTAAGTACTGCATATATTTTATATTTATAATGTTCAAATTTTTATTATATTCACAAAAACATTTAATGCTTATAAAATGTCATGGTTCTAATCTAAATATTGTTTCAAATATTGGGAAGATTTTTATTAATTCACTAATATATTTTGTACCCATTCCAAGTATGCTTGTAAAAGCTTGTGTCGGGTTTGGTTTATGACAATAGTCAAATGGTGGGATTCAAACTCACAGCTGCTAGATTGTTAGTCTGTACTCATAACCATTATATTGACACATCTATATCATTAAATTTATCTCTTCAATTGTAGGGCCTATAACATGTGTAAAATGGATAATTTATACTGGATATTAAAATGTCAATTAAGGCACAGACAATAAAATTGTGTATTTTTTAATTATATATTATTTTTTATGAGTAAATTAATCATGGACTGCAAATTATAATTGGCAAGTCATGATTATTCCCAAGCCATGATGTAAACGTTAATATTGACTGGCTCTAATATGTTCTGATTTCATTTGAATTGTCTTAAGTCAATGAATGCTAGCAAAATATCTTTATGGTACCAATATTTTAGGTTCTATTGGGTTGAATGTTTTTATTCCGTTTTATTTTAATATCCAAATATTTTTTAAGAGAAAATAATTATTTTTGTACACAAATTACAGTACATTGTTTTATACATTAGTTAATTCTATTAATAGAATTAATTAAGACAACTTATTTCGAATAACTAGCAATTTTATTTTGCATAATTATTTGTGTTTGTTATTACGTTTTCAATGCTATTTGAAATGATATTGGCCATAAAAATACCCACCATTTTTATTTTTAAGTCGCAAAAATTATATGAATGTGCTTTTTTGACACAGTAGATAACTTATTATTTTTTTATTTCATAAAATTAGTTGTTTTACTGACATTTTTAGATTTAAAGCTGATTTCGTTCTGTACCTGATGGCAATGTTTCTTCAATCATAGCCTTAATTAATGTTTTTAATTTAATATTGTTTTCATGTAAAAATTTGAGGCTGCAAGATTTTATATCTTCATTAAAATGTTCTTTTTTTTTAAGGCTTGAGAAAAATGTAATTGAGCAGAGCTCATCCAAATTTAAAGGATTAAATTCTCAAAGGTAACTAAGTTGTTGAGCTCAAATCGTTTTTTTTTTAATATTTAGAAAGGAATATATTTTTGAAATACGCAATAGTCTTTTTTGTAGCCTCATTTATATATTTTTTAAATGTCTTTTGTTTAAGTTTTTCAGATTACTTTTTTTTACATTTATATTTTTTTGTGTAATAATAATTTTGTCACGTATAGCCTGATGAATGTTTATTGCAGATATACGAAACCGCCTAATTTTTAAAATCACGTTATAGATTACAACTTTCGAAGTATTACTAATCTTATTAAAGAGTAATTGCTTCTAAATATACATAACATTTTTATGTTTCTAGTTTCATATGTTGTACACTTTTATGTTACAAGAGCTAGTTGTTGTAAATCGATATGAGCGATGAATATTCATAAATACCAATGTATTCGTAATTGTTCAGTCGTCGAAATTATAAGTTATAACATGTAATGGTAAATTACTATATGTATGATTAAATTCCGGTTAATAATAATGCTACAGTAATATCTGTAATTTTTGATTATGCCAAATATTCTGTTAAACGTTTAATTCCACAATGTATGTACTTATTTTTTGTTTTTAAGAATTATTTTGATTTGACTATTAAATTGTTTTGCACCTTACAACTTATGCAGTGACAGTGATCTCACTGTATGCGATGATTTTGTATGTAGGCAACACTGAGTTTGAATTTCTCATCGGCGTTGATTTACTTTATCTGTATGCATATGCCCTATAAATGCCCTTTCTTAGGGAAGAGCCGTTAAAATTATTAATATGTAGTTGGAAAATGTGCGACCTAAAATAAAGTGGGGATGTAATCTTATTACCATTTGATAAAAGTTGTATGTTTAAGTAAAATAAGCACAATGCAATAATTTAATAAAATTGCCGATGTAGCGACTAGTACAAAAGCAATTAAGAATTTTGATTTTACAATTATTGATTTGTATTTTAAAATTTATATGATATTATAGTTTCTAACGTTTCAATTTTATAAGTATTTAGCGTGGTGTGTTTGTTCTTATAATGCACCTAGTTTTAAGAAAAAATGTGTTCATATGAATTTAGTTATTTACATAGAGTAGTATAATATCTATATTAATTAGCACAGTAGACTGTATAACAGTGCAATTCCACTATTGTACGGAAGCTATATTTTTCGCGTATACGTAACACATCCAATACATTTTGCATTTTCCATTTAAGCCAAATTAAGTTTTTATGTCAACAAAAATGTTTTTTTTTATTAGACACGAAAGCAGCTTCAAAATACCATTTAATTTGTTATTATATTTTGTAACTATAAAGTACCTATAAATACCTTCTCTAAAATATCTGTACACGACTGTCGATAATAAATAAACTTTCTTTTTCGGTTTTTGAATATTATTTTACCGAACTTTGCCTATGACACTTTTACAGTGCATATTGAATATGACTTTTGGTTTCCGCTCAGTACATGTAATATATACCGGAAATAATATATAGGGAGGTGCTTTTAGAGTTATGTCGGTTAAACTAATAATAATTAGGAGTGACATGCGAAAAAAATTGAAAGGTAAAACAGTAATACTCAAATTTTATCCCCATTGTAATAACAAAAATAAGAGTTATCATCAATTAGGTACAGTCTGTAATGACAGAGCTGTATAAACATAGAGTATATAAATCATGGACACATTCTTTGACCTTTCTTTTGACTTTTCGACCTGACATTGACATTTGACAATTTGACAATTTCAAAGAATAAAGTTTTTCGTGTTTGGTTAATATATAAGGCCTAACTTTAAATTAATAGTTAGACCTAAATTGAGTTAGATAAATTCGGTTATGGAACGGTTAAGTACCACAATCTTAAAGGCGCTATGGAGACCAAGTATGAACATAGTAAGGTTGTAAAGATATTACTTGTGTTGTTAAAAGCATAACCTATTTGTAACACTTCTACGTTTTTTAGAACAAGATATCACGCTGAGAAAACTAGGCTTGTACGAAGATATGGGTATGAAGAAAAACTGTGGTGTGGGGGTTTATTACCTCGAACGTCGGGATCACCATTACCAATTCCACAGTACAGGTTGGTTATATTTGTTGCTGTAGGTATATTGACCTGTCTTATTCTATTTGGCTGTAGTAAACGAATGAGCATGATATAGTGCAATTAGATCAAAGGTTATTTTTTATTTGCATAACTATGTGAAAAGTATGATGAAAATTGTTCAAATCATTTTATTACAATGTGCTATTCCATTTCCAGGCCTGCAAATGCATGGACTGAACGTAAAGCATTATATGGTCAGAATGATTATATAGACATACTAGGTCCTGGGAATCTGCACCCAGTTAAAACACTTTATACTGTCCCTTCATGGATTAGAGGAGTTAGTGGACATGAGTATCATGTAAGTATTTAATGTTAGCAACGTAGCTTTGCTCTGGTAAATAGAGGAAAAAAGCTGTACATTACTCCCTTTATTACAAATGTCTCCAGATATTTTAAAGTAACTTATCATTGCAATATGACCCATTAAAAATTAACAAACAATTGTTTATTTTTTGTTATAGATTCTGTTAAGGAAGAAAAAGATGTTTGCCAAAACAGCCTCACCAGTGGTCAGACCTACCAAGTGGAAGGAGTTACAAAAGCGACTGTCCTACTTGTACAGAAAACTCAACAGGAAGACAAAAACTGGTCAATCACCAGACTAGAAACTTAAGTAGAAACTAACATTTTATAAAACAATTTGTAGATTATTAACAATTAAAAATAATATAATGAAAGGTGTATTTTGTTTTTAATTATGTATAATTTTGAAAATAATTCCTTCAGGAGTTTTTGTGTTTTTGATGCTTGTTGGATGTTTTACTGAGAACTGCAATGTCACATAACCAAATTTTTCCCGAAAAACAGTCTCTTGAGTACTATGTAAAAAGGCAAAAAGTAAAACAAATTTCGGTAAAGAGTTTATTATTTTAATATCATTATTATCTATGACTAGCACAAAATAATTTGCTATATTGTTCATAAAAAGAAAAAAATGTCAAATACATTTTAAGACGAAAGAAACTCATGAATAGTTTCAATTCATTTTACGCAGTATCATACGTACATTAGTATTCAAAAATACTTATTCTATATTGTTTACTAATCGATGTTATAAAAGAGGATATTGTCCCCAATCTTCTTTGATTAAATCAGCGGCTTTCTCCGCTATCATGACAACTGGCGCTAACGTATGTGATGCTGGGATTCGTGGTATGATCGACGCATCAGCTATCCGTAGACCTTGCACACCATGAACTAATAGCCTAGGGGAAACGACTGCAGTGGTATCACCCGCTGGTCCCATTTTGCAAGTCCCAACCTGTACACAAAAATGTATGATGAAAGAATGTCAATGTCTCTTCAAAATTTCCCATAACTGCTCACAACGTGTCATTCAATAGTAAATATACATATAACGATAATAATGTAGGGGTCGTAGTCAATTGTAGCGTATGTAGGCATTCGTATTTACAGTTTTTTAATAATAATATAAAGCTTCCGAATGAATCAGAACGTTAACAAACATGGTAACAATTCATCAATTCCAAATCACCAGTACCCAAAATGTGTATTTTTTCATAGAACATCAGAGGTGAGCATGTAATGTGACGTAATTAGACAATAGTAGCTTCGAAAAATAAATGTTTGAGATACTATTTCGAATAGAATACAGCACACGAGACATTTAATCTTGTTCAGATGCAAGAATGTAAGAAAATATTTCGTTACAAATGTCATTGTGGTACAATTCTCACAGCGTTGTTTTGTTTAATTTTGTAGATGGGAATCTTGTTCAAGTCTATTGTTTCTTATCAGCTACGGTACCGAGATCCAGTAATGTGATTATTACATATACCTAAGACTGGTTAGATTGCAATATAAAATATTTTGTTAAAATTTGCGTAAAATCACACAGTACAAAATATGAGATACCCTTGAATGAATTTTAAGAAATTGATGTTGGCATAATTGTTATAAAACTATCAAACGCAATGTTTGCAATGTGTTGGTAAATTTCAACTTACTTGATGGTCAAGAGTGATGGAAGTTTGCATAATAGCGCATTCCCAGTAATCATCTGAATCGAATTTGTAATGATCGCACCCGGGGAACGGCACGTTGTGAATTCTCGTTGCGAAGCGTTGAAAAGCTTTTGTGCCTATCACTTTTTCCACCTAGTTTAAATAAAAAGCATATTTTTTTACAATTGAAAATACACTACATTCATACTCGTATTTATATAGCAAGATTAGTCATACAAAAAAAACTTACCATACGTAGACCTTCACGTAATGCATTCAGATCATCGGGATGGTGGAAGTAGTTGGGATGTATCCTGGGGTGATCGGAGAAGTTGGCACTGCGCAGCGTGAGGCGACCCACACTGCGAGGTCGGATCAGAACAGGGTTCATCGAGAACGTACGCTGTCGGACTTCGGGCGGCAGGGACCCGTACACCTTCCAATACCACTTGTCTGTAACACCTGTTTGATGGAAAAAAAATATTATATTACTAGTACGTCTATATATAAAATTTACTTGTAGCATTTTGATTAAATTTGCGCTTTGAACGTTTCCTTGTTTATTTTGACACAGTGGCACAGAACCAAAGGTACACACGAGAAATTTATCGGTGAAAAACTGGTATATTCGTTAATCATAACATATGTATTACCAAGTAATGATCGTAATATGCCTAAGAGGTCTCCAGCGAGTGACCCGGCGCCCATCACCAGCTCCATATCTGGCCGCCCTTCCGACAGATCAGCGGCGTATGAGGTGCGAGCAAATGCTAGTCCAGTAGCACCACCTGGTATCGTCAGAGGTCCTTTTCCTGCTAAGTAAGCAGCGCCTGCTAGCGGAGAGGCAGCTGTTAGCTAGAAAAACAGTATACCGTTAACTATCAGTAACTGCTTTTACGTTTGTGGTCTTTACAGAAATAGTAGAGGTATAACAGAATGTAACAGGGTGAAGTGAACATCGCTAAGTAAACAGGCTGTCATCGGTGAAGAAACGAGAAGACTAATTAATAAGGAAATGGGGTGGATGATGTCGAAGTGTCAAAAGAAATGAATAGGAGAAATGGGATGGCGAGAGAACCCTTCTACTTATTCAAAAAGGATGCTATGAAGGGTTTACTTTTAACTTTTTGATTTATTGAAGGAAAATTTTAAAGTCAAGAACTATTACTTACGTCATTAACGCAAAGTTTTGAATCATTAACTATAAAAGCGTTTCCTGAGAATGTAACGTGATCTTGTAGATTGTAGCCAACTGGGAGGTTCGTTATAGTGTTGATGCCCATGTCCGCGAGGTGGTCTGCCGGTCCTACTCCGGATAACATGAGTATTTGTGCAGAGCCGATTGTACCGGCTGATAGGATGACCTCGCGTCGAGCTATCACTCTTCGTCTGTCGGTTTAATAATAAATATAATAATCATTTCAACAAACTTTACTTACATACACTTTGTTTGAATCGGTTGTATTTTTTTTATATGTAATGATAAAAGCGTGCCTTTCTTATTATTTTATAATTTATCAATTCCTAGTAATCGATTACATTTTTTTAGCTTCACTATTATATCGGTACTGATTTAATTTATTTTACATTTTACACGTTAGGTCATGAGAGCAAACTTTGATCGGAACTTGCACATTGTACCTTATTGATTTAACGCTTTTGTTTACGTTCAATGAAAAATCCGACTTTACTCGGTACTTCGAATACGTTTGCACATATAAATTCTTCCTATTTGAAATTTAGATTTATCAGTAAAATGAGTATTTCTAAATGTATTACAAAAAACATTCTTTTACCTTTTGTTACCTTTGACAAAATCAACTCCATATGCTCTTTTGGTGTGGGGATCAATCAATATTTTGACGACAGTTGAGTACTTGGAAACTTTTAAGTTTCGTCTGTAACGAACTGGTTCTAGAAATGCCTTCGATGTGCTGCATCGCCTTCCTTTCCTTAGGGTCGCTTGAGGCTTAGAAAATCCTATGAGATTTTCGCCATTAGGATCGTTCCATTGGTAGCCTAGTTCCTCGCCGGCATCTTTGAAAGCGGTTTGTAACGGAGACGAAAAACTAGCGTAATCAATATCTAAGTAACCGCCTGTACCATGATACGGTGAATTTTTCAATTCATTAATTTGTATATTCTCCGATTTTTTAAAATAGGGTAAGATTTCTGAATAACTCCACCCTTGGTTGCCCAAACGAGCCCAGTCATTGTAATCCTCGGGGTGTCCCCTTTGATATATTAAAAAGTTTAATACGCTACTGCCGCCGAGGACTTTGCCTCGAGGCATAAAACAAACGTTCCCTCTGAGATCTCTGCACGCCTTTTGTTCCGGCTCCGAATTATATCCCCAATTCAAAGGAGTAAGGGAAAGGAACGAAGCAAATATTGGAACATCAGAAAAAAAGTTTTCATTGCCTCCAGCCTCTAAGAGTAAAACTTTCCAATCGTGCACTTCCGTCAATCTGTTCGCCAGAACACAGCCCGCCGATCCAGCGCCGATTATAATAAAATCGAATTGTTCTAAGTATTTGGGGGTGTAATCCGGTACGAAACCTTCTTTGGGATTTCGCGGTAGAGGCCGGAATAAATTCGTCCAGAAGTCAAAAATCTGTGTCGCCTCACTCGCATATGATACACATAAACTTACTGCAACTAGGAATATCAATCGCATCTTGTTAACGATCTATCATACCTGAAAAGAATTAATGTCTCAATTATAAATAATAAAAAAAACATATTACAAAAAAAATCAGATATGAAACATATAAATTGACATATGGTAATATCATCTATGCGGCAGAACTATGCCTTAGAAGCAGGTTATTTAAAAAAAAAACTTTAATATTATTTCCTTTGATAAGGACTAAAAAGATAGGTTAGAAAACTTTAGTAAACTATAGAAAACCTTGAAAATACGCTGAAGTAATTATTCAAAAGTCACGTGATATATTGCTCAATCTATTCCAGTTTCAATTAATTTAAGCGAGGATTTATAACTTTAGCACGGAGGGCGTGCTAGCTACTTGGAATTTATTTGTAACGAAGCTATCCGAAGGTCGTCGGTTGCCACAATAGTACTCCAGCTGCCCATATCGTGCGCATACAAATTGCGCGTCTCGTGGGGGACCGATCAGTCAATCGCGTCACATCGCGCTCATTGAATCTAAATCTCATGTTCGCTTTGAAATAACAACATCGATTCTGTACCACACAGGATATTCTGCCGACACATTTTAAAGATTTTACGTTAACTTTTGTAGTATAAGAAAACACTAAAGTGTGATTTTTTTCTCTATTTCTAAGAATAATAAAAACAAAGGCTGGCAACGTATATATGGTTCCCTTGGTATTGCAGACGGCCATAAGTGTCGATGATCACCTTTGCAATTTCGACGCTCATTTACCTATTCTCTTATAAAAAAGATCTGTTTTATTAATTGTTTTTAAAAGTAACCTTCATGTTTTTGTCGATTTCTTTGGTTATCCGTATTTACGGGAAGCTGCGTGTGTATAAAAAAAAAATGTGTTGGTTATAATACAAAATACCAGTCAAATACAAAAGCATTCTCTGCCGTCAAGACTGTGTTACACACATTTACATGTTTTCACTTTCATATGCTTCAGACGAGGGTGTTTTCCTTATAGCCCTTTTTCAATATCGATTTCAATTCGACTCGACGTCAACTATCTCGTATTTACAAAACTATTTCACATATATGTGACATAGCGGAAAATGCCTCAAGACGTTAAGTAGGTCCCTTTGCATTTACGTTAAAGTATGCATTAACATATGTCGGAATTATATTAGTTAACGAAGTCTGACGTACATCTGATTATTTGATAAAATAGAATGAATGTCGACCAATGTAACAATCTCTTCATCTTTCTTGTAGAACCAGTTTTATGTTTTTTTTTTAAAGATGGGCTCACATCCAACGTTTAAGATGCACACCGGCCAGTCTATCATGGGAACGGCCGTCACCTACTGACTCAAGGTCTCACAAAATTATTATAATGACGTCACATAACGAGTCAAGTGGATGTGAGTATTCATAACAAACGCGGTTTTCGCGAAAAAACGTGTTTCATTAAAATTTGAACAGAAGGCTAACGTAAAATGTTGACTGAACAGTTTCGCAAGTGGTCTATTTTTGGCTTGCACGGTTCATTTAATTAATGTGATTAAAAGCTATATGAATGCTTTATTATGTGCAAATAATTTAATATAATAGCCAATTTCACTCGCTTAGATACGAACTATTAAATGGTGAAAGAATAAACTTGAACCATTTAAATCAGGTTCTGTTTTTAAACTATTAAAACTTTCGTGAGACATTTCACTATATCACTCACGTGAGTTAAGCCGTTTTATAAGTGATATAGGTTCTGGTCTGTTGAATGTCATTAGCTTCACATAGTCGCGGGGGCATTTAACACGTAGTTGTAAATATGTGTCGAATGTTTTAACGTATGTACACAAAGTATACAACATTCAATGACAATGTATAAGTAGCCTGTATGTCATTATGTATTTAATATTTTAAATAAATGTTAAGCCCGCTACACACCTAAAAAACTTTTTCTCGTATTAACCTCGTATCATTTTGATTTCATAAAAAAATCTATATGTGTGTAGCGAGCCTAAGGAATTGACCATAATTAGTAGACAATTGAGATGCATAGGAATGTAATGTACACGCACGGAATAACAAGAGAACTTAAAAGTTCAAAGCTCTAATCCGTAATGTGTATGAAGAAATACATTTTAAGCTGATCACGAAATGTTTCTAATTTTTTTTATCTTACATTATTTTACAATAACCGGTTCCACTGCCTTTGGAATAAAATTGCTTGTTGTAATTACACCACGTCTTATAGAAATTTATCGAACGAATTATGGTGCACGGTCGCTACTTTCTAAAGTTCAAGCCACTGACCAAGGTCATATTATGAAATTATCATTCCGAAAAACTTGTAACATTGGCAATGCATGTTATCTTGTAATATTACTGATATTAGCCTCATTATTTATTTAATGTATTAATCTTTACAGATTTCTCAAAATTTGTGACAAAATGTAGATAAATGTAGATACCAAAATAATAGTATTTTCTATTGTTCCTCGATTTGTTAATCAACTTTTATCGCAAAGATTAATGAAATATGCATACAAAAGCTCTCTAAATAAAAATCATGGCAACACATATATATTAAAAACTAGCTGACCCCGCGAACTCTGTTTCGTCTTAAAGGCAATAAATAAACAGATTTTTGAATTTATTAGGAAATACA
>JAODUI010000023.1:5705768-5716897 GCA_027563995.1 Papilio gigon
ATTCTATGTATTTTAAAGTACAAACATGCACTTATGTTAATTTGGTCACATACCAACTGGTGCTCAGGTTTTAGAATGTTAGGAAATGCGCAATCAACTTGTACTGTTTCAAAATGTTCTTAGTTCATATTTGTTTAATGAATTAAGACTTAGAAAATATACTAAATAAGACATTGGGACAAATTGGTCATTTTTATTATTAATAATTTTTATACCTCTACAGACTCAGGGTCCGTACCCTTTTTTGCTCTATTTATATTTATACATTCAGTTTTTAGTTCCTGAATTTAAATTTCTGTCTACTTATATAAATATACTTTACCTTTTTTGTATTTTTTTGTGTAGTTGGTCATTACATCTCTCTACTTTCTTAAGTTACGGCTTCAAAGCTTTTTTATTGCAGTAATCTATCTGACAGTTTAATTTGAATATACCGATAGATAACAAATAAATCTTACAGTGAAGCTAGCGATATATTATTGTACAATTTGAAAGTACCACTCGTCAGACAAATTTGTTTGTAACGGTCTCACAAAATTTATCAAAGGGATACAAAGGTTATTGACCCCTAAAATTCAAATTCAATCAATTATTTGTTTCCGGTACGTAATATTTTTCGAATAAGTATCTTTCCAGACTCAAATCTCTCATTTAATTTGGGTCCTGATTTGTTTTACAGTTCTAAATTTACTATAAACATCTCGCATTAATAAGTCATACCATATTAAAAAAAACACTTAACTAGTGTGTTCCACCAGACTAAGTACTATGAGCCATAAAGCTGTACTGGTGAGGCTTTCTAACATCAAAATTTTCCCATTTATAATATTAGTGAGGTTAGGAATGTATAATCTTTAAAATCAATGTCACCAAAAATATTCCAACATTGGTAATGACCTGTTTCTCTCGTGATATGTTGTAACATCACATTTGATTAAAACGACATTGGCATAGTTGTAACACATTTTGAAATACTATTAATTAAATCAGATATATATGTTTATCAATAAATAATTTTAAACGGGTTTTTTGAAATTCTTATGTCGTTCTTCTGCGTCTCTGACCACGTGTTTGATTTTATCGTCATAGTCAGCACAATTTAGACATGTTTGGATTCGGACTTCGATTTCAAAGAAAAAAATAAATTTCGTGGCTTTGTACACAATTATTTCAATGCGTTTTATACCAATTCAGATTTCTTTACATATATTTCGTAATATTTAATATTAGCAATATGATAGCACTCACGTACACCAACAAGAGCTGGTGGGGATTTAATTTTTTTATTTCCCTTGGTTTTACCTTCATCATTAAATATTTGTTTGAACCAAAAGAATTCTCTACTTGTTGCGGTTTTATTAAGATCATATTAATACAGAAGCATCTAAAATATTTAAAATAATTTTAATGTAAAACTCTTACCTTTTTTCAATAATAAAAAATCTTCTAATAACTTTATTTAACCACTTAAAAATTACTATTGGCACTTAATTTTAAAGCATTTTTAAAACACTAACTGAAGAATACTGGCCGGTTGTTTTAAAACAGTTTTTGATCGTTATAATTTTTGAATTGAGAACGTTATTTTTCTAATTTTCGAACTGAGTAATTATTTTGATTAGATAGTTACGTTCCGATGCACGCATTGTGCACGCAGCGCGGTGTAAATAGTATTGGTTGTATGGTCGCGTTAACGTATAGCTGACCATCACGGGACGCGAATGATCGACCTTGTTGTGGCTGTCAGATTTTAGATACATTTCTAGGTTTATTTTTCTCGCGTAATAAACAAACTGGAACTGACATTTTTGGACGTGAAATAATAAACGACATTTTTGTCAGTTTCGAATCGTTCTGTTGTTCTTTTAGTTTTATTTTGTTTTCATTTAAATATGTAGAATTTAATAACGTTATAATAATCTGCATACATCTGAATCAGTATTTTTTTATAAGTTAAATTCTATGATTTTTTGTCGTGACCGTGTGTGCGTTACTTTGTGTATTGAAGTATTTATAATTGTTAGTGTTTTGTTCCTAGTTTTGTGTCGTCTATGGTATTATAATTCCTAGATATAGTTGAGATGACAGGAATAGAATCCTATTTGCATTCTGTCGCTGATATTTACGCATGTCAATGATCATTCATCTTTATGTATGTCACGTTTGCTGTATCTGCAATACGTCAGTGTTAAGATTATTTGCTCACTTAAACAGTATATAAATACTAAGCCTTAAAGGTTCCATCTACTATTGTATTGAAAATTTATTTGAAGTAGTTAGTAGTAAGGGAAATTGGCCACAGAGATAGATTACTGTGTGATGTAACGCATATTTACTATTTTTTTTAATCCTCGCGCACGAAGCCAATGTTCTAAGCTAGTCTATAATAAATGTTAGCAAGAATTACTGTTCGGATTACTTGAAATTAATGTTCAAATGATCTTAAATGAATATGTATGGTTTTTATTCATGTATTAACGTAATTTTGCACATCCTGTACTAGTTCCACTTAATACCACGAGGTAAACATTAAAGAAATCGCCTTATTTTAAAAACAATACGATAGTTTATCCAATGACTATATAAACATTATTATTTATGTATTTATATAAATATACAAAACTTTGTCAATGATTAAACTTAGGAAGTAAAGCGCCAATAGCCTAATGGATAAGAGAGTACGGATTTCCGATCACGTGGTCGAAAGTTCGAATCCCACCATTCGACTGTTGTAAATTATATCCTAGTACATATTAGTAAGTTAACACAAATCCACAGAAAACAAAACAAAAAAGAAACCTATACTTGATGTATACTGTCAGGTGTGTTTAATTGTAACTTGACTTTTCAAGTATGTAATATGGAACGTAACGAAGGAGTTTGTTATAAAGGCGATGTAAAATATTTGAACTGTATTTAGAAGCGTTGGTGTACATGATTGGACGCACTCATCCACGACATTTGTAAACAAACATTTCATCGCCTTGACAATCGTTTCGCATCTACAGACGTGATTCAAGGGCAGATCAACGTGACACTTTTTACAGGTGATGCCAAGCTGCACCGAGGTCAAATATATGTACGACTTCTTGATATTTTACTGTAAAGATGTTATTTAGTAAGTGATGTAATCAATTTATTTATTTACGCATATTGGTTTAGTGTACTTCGACTGTATTGTCCGAATGCAATCTTCGTTTATTGCAACTAACTAAAAAAATGATTGTCTAAAGAGGTTACATATTTGTATTTTTAATTAAGAAACTATAAAGTAATATAAAAAAAAACAAATGAGACAGACGTTCGTTTTCCGCGCATTATAGTTACAGAGCCAGTATTAAAAAAAATCCCCGTCTTTATTGAGGAAGGAAAAAAGTTTTTGATAAACTGACGTTTCTCTTTATAATCTCCATTATACCAAAAAAAACATACAAACTAAAAAAAATTAAATGGTAAAATGTTAATTTATTCGCTACTTATATTTGTTTGTATTGTGTAAAGCACATGCCAGGAGAGCCTGTCATTTCACGTTAAAAAGCTTGATTTTTTTATTCTTAAATACCGTTTCTAAAGATAATCGAACCATGGACTTGGTTGGATACATATCGCTTAACCATTTCAACTTAAAATCGTTCAGAGCGTATAACACTGCTAATAAATTGTAGAGGCCTTTTCACTTTATAAAAACAATTAGCATTTCTTTACAAATTCTAGTCGAGTAAAACTTGTAGTGTAAAATTATTGTCTCCATTTTTTCTAGTAGAATGAAAAGGATGGTAATATGTTCTTGTAGATGTGTTCGGACAATGGAACCTACATTCTTTAAGTTGCAATGTCAGAATGATTCAGCAGATATTTAATGAACCTATCTCGTGTCATGAACCACGGAGGTTGCACTCTCAAATTGGGCTCGTGGCCTAGGTTTTTAATATTTATTATATAAGAAATATATTATAATCTATAGATAGAGTGTTTTATACAAGACTTTAATGGAGTGTAGGTTTTAGAAATTACATTTTTTTATTGTAATCGACAACACAGAGAAAATGTATCTAAACAAAAAGCCTCCGACGTTTAATTTTCGCTTCTATTTTGTGCTCCCTTAAATGTCTATAGGTTATGTTTTTATGTATCGATTGTTGCTAAGTTCAAGTATTTGAACTAAGAAATTCTTTTTTTTTAAATTAATCAACAATGATGATTTAATTGGTAAGAAAAAGCTACTTAAATAAATATATGTCGATTCTCAGGCTAATTGGCATCTGAAGATGTAAAATTTATTAATTACTGTTTAAACATTACAGAAACATACGTATGTAAGTTTTTAAGACATGCTCTGTTACGAAATGTGGACAGTTTTATTGGTTTTTGTGATGTGACCATATTTAGTTAAGAGGTCACTGTATTTATTGCTGTATTTCCACAATTTAACGTATATCGGATTTGTAAAGATAAATTAAAATTAATTATTAACCGTAAATGTTTGTACAGGCAATATCTCATATTTAAAACGACTTTGATGTTACGCGTAAGTAAAGAAAAATAGCTTGTTATTTAAAATACTGTTTTCATTCATTAATTTAAATTGATTGTGTACAGACGGATTGATGAGAACCGAGTGCGGTTAATCGATTTGAATAATTGCTAGGTTCAATTGATCTGAGGAATAAAATTTATTTGATTTCAGTTTATTCCATTTACAAATGCTATTTTAGTGAGAATTCACGTATTTTCCGATAAGTTATCATACTAAAATCGTTAAAATAGTATTTCTATTTTATTTTTGTTTATTTATTTAGGACAACTTACAGCTAGCTAGCAATGTAAATAATAAAATTAAAGAAACTGAGGGCTATTCACAAGTTGTCACATATAACTGGACATATGGGTAATTGATAAAATTAATTCCTGTCTTTACAATTATATGTAAAAGCAACGATCGTTAAGAAGAATAATAATAATACTGAACAGATGAAAAACTTGGTTTGTTTCAAATACAATTCCAAAATAATACTAATTAGAATTGAAATGCATTAGAATTAGAGTATTGTGTAATCATTAATGAATGCGACGCACCGCTGCGGGCTTAATCTGAAAACAGATTGACATCTTTTTGATTCAAGACTTTTCTTGCTTTCGCTTAATTAGTTTCCGCAAACGCTTTGAAAACTATAAACGTCAGATAAACAATAATGATGCTGTATATCAAAGAAGTTAAAAAAAATGTATAATAAGTAAATAATTATTTTTTCATTACTAGGATGCATTCGTGATTGAAAATGGCAAGTTTAAAAGAAATTGAGAACATATTATAACAATCAACGCCTGCCATTATATACCTAGCAAATTAACATAAATAAACGTTGCTATAAAAATGCGCATAGTTTAAATAAATTATGGACTGTTGATATTTTTAGGAACTTAAAATAGAAGAAAAATGATTGTATTACTAAATCAATCGCTTTTATTTTACTAAGCGTATTAAGTAAATACGTCCGAAATATAGTTTTGTATTGAAACGAAGCAACACTCGCCTCGTTAGTGTGATAATGTCACAAAGTGAATATTAATTCATTTTTTAGGTATTCGTTTTAATGCGTTCTAACTCTATTCTACGTTTAATTAATCTTATTACAATTTCTTTTTTTTTATTTAGGATACTCAAAACAATTTTAATGTTTTAAAGATAAGTTCAAATTTGAAATTGGTGTTTTTGCTCCTACAAAATATGATGGAAAATCTATTGTTAACCAAAGTATTCAGTACGATGTTATCGTGCGATGCTAACGGGTCACATAAATAATGAAATTGTTCCAATATCTATAGATGTCGGTATTCAGGTTACGATACCACCGCGCCTCTCAAATGACACTTTAATATTTGCTGGAAATCGGAATTTCTCTTATCATTCACTCGCTACAAAAGATGGAGTGATCTTAAGCACTTTACAAATAAAAGTACAAAAAAATGTGTATAAGATGATATAAAACTGTCTTTCCTTTTAATATCGATCGAGCGACCTCTAACGTTGTAATTTAAGTTCCAAAAACAAAAACAATACGTGAACACTCCTGAGTCCTTGTCCATATTTTTATAAATGAATCATACTTGTACGATGATAAAGTATATGTAATTAGTTATGTATTAAATTATCCATACGTAGACAAGCGTAGTGTTTATAATTAAAAGTAAACACGGGCAAAGATTCAATTACGACAGTGTCTTGTATTACAGTGTAATTGTTTGCGTTATTACAGGGCCCTTAGAGCGTTGTAAATTACATTTTTCTCAGATGAAATTACGCTGAAATACTTTTATTAAAAGTAATTAGTTTTACTTAATTGGAGAATGTTATTAGGTATTTTCAATGATAACTGTTGTGGAAGAAATGATAACAAGTGGGTAACCTTTAAGGGGCAAACGCAGGTCTAATAACGATAAGCCGGGGCTATTATGTGTAAAAATCGTTGGGTCGGTACTCGAGTAGACAGCGAACGAAAATTGTTATACTTCCATCCATCTAAACCTTTTTTTTTTTTTAGTAAAATATTAATAGATTTTTGTTAATTCACTAATGTTTATTGTAACCATTCCTGGTAAGCTTGAAAAAGCTTTTGTTAGGATATGGTTCACGACAATATTCGAATGGTCGGATTCGAACTCACGACGGACCCACGAGATCGGTTGTCCGTAAAGATAACCATTACGCTATTGGCGCTTCAAAACTCTACTCTAATATTAACAATTCATTATTATGTTTAATACTATATAAATATTATGTATTCACTTGTGACATGCAGTTTTGAATTAGCTAGTCGTACAGTCGAATTCATTGGAAACGAGAAATTTTAAGCATCATATATATCCAATTTTTACCTTTATAAATTTGGCATCACATTTCATATCGAGCAATGTCAAGTTAAATGCAGAATCGTTTAAAAAATCCATAGACCATAAATGTCAGTGTCAGCCAGTGACATGTGTCAATACGATTTCGGTTTTTTTTTTAATCTCGGTGACACATTTTGTAATAAGTATAAGGTTCGTAACCTACTATGTTAGCTATAACATTAACAATACCTATAAAGTTAATTTTGTAGTTTTTTTTTGTTTATTTTACACTTCATAATAAAAAAAAAAATTTCTTCACGCTGTACAGTAAACTTATGCAGATCCCTTTTTAGCTTACCCTCTGCGGCTCACAGTAAGCCCCTACGAACAATGCAGTTTGCTTGTTGTTAACAAAACATTTATCTTTCAGATTTAGTAAACCAACATTATAAAGTAGAAGGATTTGTTTGTTATGGTTTAACTTCGAAATAACTGAACCGATTATATCCGTGTTTCGTTTTATTTCAAGATTACATTTGATGTGACATTTTAACAATAATGGGCAATTTGTGAAGCCTCGTCCGACCTTTTAAATTTCATTTTATTATAAAACGTGATTAACAAATTAATCATTACGAAAAATTACCAGTTGTTGCTGCAGTCGCCAGTGTCTAGTTGAAGCGGTTTGTTTTTTTTTCATAATGTTTTTAAATCTCTCTAGATATAAAGTCATAATAAGATTAAAGGCATCCGAAGCACACATGTACTGACAATATATATTTGTACTTCGCGATAAGAAAACGATGCGGGTTCCTTACATTCCGTTTACAATAAAAGGGTTCTTTAACGGTCGCGGCCTTCGGGAATACGAAATTGAAATCAATTATATATTACTGATATAGAATAACCAAAAATACTAGCTTATTGTTATCTTATAAATACGTAGAATAGATAAATGATTCTAGAATTTATTTTAAATGAATTTATAATGTACATTCGTCTTTTGTTTTAATACCAATATGGCGGAAATCGCACATCGCAGGGTCATAAGTAGTCTTTAGTTAATTACACTTTTCAATTGTTAATGAATCGAAATAGAGTTGGTTCCTTTGTACACGCGCGCGGGGGAAACGAGATCTGGGTTAAGCATTTCCTTTGCACTTTTTTTTAATAATGGAATTTCAAGTGTTACGACTTGTGTTCGTATTGTTAATTGTAATCATTAAATATTACTTGAAGTCATTTTATAAACACTTAGAATAGACTTTTTAACTTAAATAACCTGTCAACACGATGCTTATCTAAAAGTCTGAAAGTTGCCGGTTTTTTCATTTTTATGAAACTGTTTTTGGTTGCGATATTGTTAATTAAAGTATTACATTTTGTTTAATTTTTCATTTAATTCCGTGTGAAAGAATTTCTTTGTTTCGTTGGGCGTTCTTTGTTGGTAGGTATTATTTACTTAGTAAGGAATTCTTCAACAAAACAAAACACTAGCACTATTATTTATTTTCTAATTAGATTTACAACAGCGTGTGTTTCATTAGTATTATACTAAATATTTACAGTTGCATTTAAATCAATCAAAAGCAAAATAAATGAACAATCATCAAATCGAACATTTGTGGAATCGATTTGATTTTCAAATGTTTCGAAATTATTTTAATTATTGAGTGTAATGACTAATTTGAGTGTATTAATACAAAGGCGGTTATGATGCTGTTAATGGATTATAAAATGAATCATATTTACACTAATTGTTATACTTTATTATCATTCTTACCAATTGAAAGGTTCACACGTACTGTCGCCACCGAACCGGTTAGTACGGAATTAAAAAAAAATTCTGTGAATTCTTTCAAACAGTTTTCTCTACCAAATTGCATTCCGATACGTGTAGCCATTTTTTTATGTTAGTTTACACTGTTTGATTTATAAAAACTTCGTAAACATTTTTATTGGTATAATGTTACATTTTAATAATACTTTTAATGGAAATCGATGGTCTATGAGTTGATTAAAACGAACTTTCCAGTAACCTGATGTTCTAGAATTAGAAACACAAATCAAAACTTTATCGTGCATGCAAAATGCAAAAACTTCAACTATATTAAAATCTGAACAAAAGACGATACTTAATTATTTGCAATCAGGTCAGGGCGCTACACTCTTAAAGATAAACATTTTATATTTGGTCATTATACATTTTAAAATAGACTTAGCTAACTAAGCATACGGCTCGCCTAATTACGTTGTTTGTTTACATTTTTTTTAATCTCCGAAGTAATGTTCATAATTTAGCTGATTACAATATATAAAAACCGATTACTTTCAACGATTTATTTACAAGTTTTACAACAACTAAAAAAAAATACTTAAAAACAAAACTTTGTTATAACAATGCTAGGTAGAGTTTAATAATCAAGGAACGTGTAATGAATTTGCGATCAATTTGACTACATAAATAAAATACAATAAGTGCAGCGTAAAATAATAACGAAGGAACAATTCTATTCTTTAGATAATCTATAAACGTATTTATTTGTAACTCTCTACATAGATAAAAAGATCGCGTCTATGAAATCGACAGCAAACAATATATTGAACTTTTTACGTTACCCTAAGTTCTATGCCACACATTTTTCAGATAAGAACATAAAATCTCACTACACTTACTTTATACTGTTACTTCAAGCTAATATTTCTTAAACATTAACAGCTCCTTTAGCCTTATATACAATATCACTAGTTTTTCTTATACATTATATATTGACGATCGTTAAATACATGTACCGTTAAATCTATGTCTCTTAGCACTGATTTTATACAACAATAGATTAAAACCTTAACGGAATGTCCAAGAACAGTTTCATACGTTTGCCGATATCGACAACGGTGTGTTCTTCTATTTCTTGCTAGCTATCGTAGCTGACGGACGCCTCCTCCGCGTCCTCCTCATCCAGAGGTTGACTGGTGAGTGCGGCCCAGAGCGGCGAGCGTGCGCCGAGCTGGACCGAGTCGCGCCGCTAGATGTCGCGCGCGCACGCCGCCGCCGCCGCTGCCGCTGTGCCTACTGCACCCATCGCACCGAACAGTATAGTGCCCACCTCACGGTCCGGTGTTATGTCCACCTGGCGATTAACACTTCGATATACTCAGGAAATCAGTACGATAGACACAACAACCCCGTACAATAAATTTTATTATACTATATTTCAAATAAAACATAAATAATTATAATTTGAACCATAGACTAAGTTAAAAATTCAATGTTAAAACAAAAGTATGAAGTATTATGCAGATTATTAGACATGGTTACTTGAGATAGCGTGGTCTGCTCCGGGTCTGAGCGCTCTTCAAGCACCGTGTCCAGTTCTAGGGTGGGCAGAGGGCGCGGTGAGCGCACCAGACTCACGGCGCGCGCACGATTCTTGACCGGAGACAACCGCACTACAGATAACTCTCCTCTATCCAACTCACAGTTACGACGTCTTGCTCGCTCTCTAATAAATAAATTAAGCTTTAATGTCTACATTTAGAGCGACTTAATGACGAAACTTAACATATAATTTAGAATTGGTGTTAATTTTATTTACACACACGTCATGAACAAGTAATACGAAATAAATATAAAAGAAAAAGGCAATCTCTAACTTACTAACTAAGGTAGGTTGGTACTTTAAAACTGTCCACTGGTAAAATTCATTGTTTTTCCATAACGACGATTTGATTGTGGGTATTATGTTTATTTGACAACAGTCGCTATGCTTAAAAGTAAAGCCACACTGTTTCCTAGCAACGCAATAAAATGATGTAATCAACTTTCAAAGTACCCACCCTGGCTCTAACGTTACACAGCAGAAACCGATAAAAATAAAAGCAAGGTTATGTCATCGATACGCGCGCCGGCGACACTTACGAGTGCCTAAATGTGCCCTCACTGTGTCCTATTGAGAAAATCTGTTACTAGAAAGGCCGATTTTATTTTCTATACGCAAAATAAGAAATTAAGTGAAAATTGACACGTTATTAACTGAACATTCGCTCGTGCGAATCTGAACTTTAAGTCAGTGCAGATAATATACGGAAAGACCAAAATACATCTGGCAATCCGCATACATAGTTCCGTATATATCTTTAAAACTTAATCTCTTGTACAGTAGTAAATAATTTTCCAATTACGTTCAATTATTAGTAATTATTACTAATTACTTGCCTCGCTAACTTTGCCCTCCGCCTGAGACAGCAGATAACTGTTAACGCGAGCAACGGGAAACCAAATATACAAGAAACTATAG
>JAODUI010000023.1:5722829-5734245 GCA_027563995.1 Papilio gigon
TAGATTATCGATTAGACGTCAAACTTTTATGAAACATTTCATCTTAAACCGTAGTATTTATGTTCATATTTCGGGATTATTTTTAAGTTGCTAAATAAAAGTAATAACATCATTAGAAGAGATCGAAACAAATAATCAGTGATATTCTAGTAATTTGACATAAATGTGTACTGAAGGAAATAATTTTGGAACGTAAATAATGGAAGACAAAAAAGTTCAAGAAGAAAATTTATGCTGCAAGGGGTGACTGCTTTCGAAGCGCGACAAAAAGCTCCCTTGACAAATCTGTGCAGGTCAACTTTTGAAGAATTTAATAATATATAGAAGTATGGATATCTGAACTGAAAGTAGGGTTCACGATCACCTGAATTTCAGCGTCAACAGATCTTTATTATAAGAATAAAAAACTGCAATTTTTTTAATACATCACAGCTGAATTGTAAGACCGTGTCATTTACTATTTAAAATGATATTAGTTAATTCATATATATGCCATGTACATATATATTCAGTCTATATTTATATGGACTTAACATCTCTAAAAGTTTATTTACGAGCGGTTCTCTGAAACCAATTTCCAGTTTCATGTCGACATTAAATATTTGCAGCGAAGTGGCCTCGTCCGCGGCCCAATACTGGAACATTAGTCAAACCATATTCACAATTTATCTACGTTTAAGAAATCATTCCTAACTACTAATTTAATCAATCAATAATCAACAACATCACGCATACATAAAACTATTTCCATTTTTTTTGCCATACAAAGCTTATTTTATCTTAAAACATAAATTTATTCATAATTACCTAATAAAATGTAAATCAAAAAATCATTTGATCTTCAATTGTTTTTCTTAATAATTTATTCCCGATTAAACAATCGTGCACGTCGGACGTTCCCGATATAGGCAAAATTTATTTACGTTCTTATTCGAAAAAAAAAGCTCAATGCAAAGCTTCAAAGACCTGGCGCCGCTCCAAGTCTAAGCCGCGTAGTGTTGCCCGGTGACGTCTGCCACACTGTACTTGGTGTTAAGAAATTAAAGAAGCGAGAAATGAGTTACACAACAAATAACTTATTTTATCTTTAACTTTAATTAACTGCTTAGACTTAAGTATGAGAACTCTGCATTAAACAAGTTTTGTACTAATATTTAAAGTATTCTAATTGCGGGAATAGTCGTCATTTGTTTTTTTTAATTCTCATAATCACTTCAAGATTTAAAAGATATTTTTATACCATCATCAGCCCTTGTCTGCCCACTGCTGGACATAGGCCTTTCTTAATGCCTTGCACTGTATGCGGTCCTCCACTATATCACATTTTTATTTACATTTTGTCAATAGTATAATTGAAATAATTATAGTAGTACGTTGTACAATTTGTGTTCCCATCAATCGTGGGATTATTCAGTCGCCAATGTACGTACGTACGTCCGATTTGACGAAAGCCCGATTGCGTGTACTCAACACGTACGCAATACGTTCCTCTCGGTCAGGGTGAGATACTAAATTATACGGTTTCTATTATTAGAAAACTTGTTAGTAAATAAATTTCTTTTATCACGTATTATTTCAGTATATAATTAATAATAATAATTTGATCCATCATTATCATCTTCACTCTTTTCCTTACTTTGTTAAGTGATGATGCACCCACTTTGTCTCCCCCAATGCTTTCAACAGCATGCATATGTTCCATGTTGAAATATAATTGTACACTATTTTATAATATTTGCGTAGAAATTCAAAGAATGAAATGCAATATGGATGAATCTTTTTGCCACACATTTCATCTTTTTTTATTGTTATACTAAAATTTTACGTGTTTTTTATGTAGCAATAAATGAGCTTATTTTCTTTCAATAAATTTTGAGATTTTATTCATATTTGAAATAATATTCAAGTAAATGTATATGTTAAATGAATTCCAGTTTCCAAGTCAGTGAAAGTGAAAAATAAAAACCACAAACTTCTAATACAGTAAATGGTTCAACCGCATACAGTTCTCAAGTTTTGTTTTGCCGTTGGAATCGGTATTGAATTATTTAACTTTATAACTTTTGATTATTTTATTTATTCATCTTCGTTACACAATTGATATAAAATTATTCTTTTCTTATATTATTTACGACAGACACTAAGACAATCTTCTATCATCAGTTATACGTCTACAGTGATGGGCTCGGAGTCTACCCAATTATTGTTAGGCGTAACTAGGCCATCTTAGTATCATACTATCATGAATGTGAAAGTATAGATGGATGCTGCATCATGTAACTCCAAATCGTTTTAACTTAAATATTTAAATACAACATTTTCATTTACAATCTTATTATCAACGCAACATAACAATTGTCAGCAAGATTGTTTTGATCTTTTTAGACGTATTTTATTTTACTTTAGCTCGAACTCTTTTCATGTTTGCCGAAAACGTCGGCAGTCGACATTAGACGGCATACATCTGCCGGCAGAATTTAACGCTAGTTCGTTAAGAGTTCTATTGATTTAGAGTTACCGATTTTGCGGATTAACTTTCAGAAATATATCCTCGTCGGATTCACGAACTGTAGATCATGATGGGAAGAGGCATAATATGTACCTATATACTTGAAAAGTATAGTTGTATCGAACTGCATTAAAATGTTACTTTCTTTCAATTTAACATGACATTAATTTGACTGCAAATTTCTTAAATTTATGTTTTGAAGCTTTTTTAAATATTAGATGATTTTTGTTAATGTACTAATATTTCTTTCCTCATTCCAATTAAGATCTAGGCTTGCTCGGAGATGGCTCAATAGTTGAATGGCGGGATTCGAACTTTCGACAACGTGATCGGAAACATGTATGCTTGACCAATGGGTTATTGGCGCTTAGCTTAGCTTAAAGTTTAGTAAATTCTTAGCAAATACTTTGTCATTATTATTGACTTTTTAAGTAAATAAAATAGCGCACGAATGCAAGTCTTTTACGATCTCATATAATAGGAAGGCGAAGACGTTACTTAATATGGAACTGATTCATTTGTGTGGCTTTCAAATTGGAGAAACGCCAAGGGTCATACGAGGACATGTCTGAAGTTTAAATTATTGCTATAATACTGAACGTGAAACTTAAAAATGTGCTGGCAGTTAATGTAACCACAATATTAGATCTAAGTTTTTCAACGTGAATTTCCACTGCCGATTTATATTAAGAGTTTATTTTGTCTTTGGTTTTTATAGAAAATAACAAGGGATAACAAAAGGGTTTTTTTTTGACAATGTAAACTAATAAACTCAACATGGCGTATACGTGTAGATATACCAGTATTTCGATTGAGGTAACTTAAATGTATTTAAAATTCAGTACAGTAAAGCAATGAGACAGATAGAGTGACATGACTACGCTTGCTGATTGTTAATTTATGTTAGTTTAAATTAATTACAGTAAAGTATAGTTCAGTTCTACAAACGATAGATTTTAAAAGGTATTTTATTAATGACACGTTAGTGTTCTATCCAGTACAATGAATCGGTAGCCATTATTGTAGTGAGTGTGATTCAGTAATTCGTGTCTCGTTTGCACCGAGTACCGATTCAGGTAACGAGCCATGAAATGACAATTCCGATACCGTTCGCTACATTAGTATTATGTAGGTTAATAGGAAGGTAACCTAAATTGTAGCAGACGATAAATCAACAACCTTATAAGGTAGTATACTACAAAAGTTTTATTACATTTAACGTGAACAAATATTTTGTTTTACAAATTAAATATAAAACGGCTAAAACTCACGTATACATAAGTTGTCGGCACCGATTAGATTCCAGTACATCGGGGGCTCTTCTCTTCTCGCTTGAACGACCGGCGCACCACGACCACGAAACAACACCAATCCCACTCACCTTGAAGAATGGGCTCGAAACTAGTGTCTGTTAGACATTTTATATTCAGTTTATAATGTCTTAAGAAACTTCAAATAATTTAATTTTAGCTTACGATGTACCTATTTCAATAGACGTTGCATTCCAAACGACTATAATAAAAAGGATAAATATAATTATGGTATTATAAAGTCCTTATTTCTGCATAGAAGATAAGTGAAGAAATTAAGGAGGTAAACTCAAAACAAGTAAGTCTGCCATTTGCTACTGTTAGGCGCTGTACTAGACATCTCTTTGCATTAGCTAAACGAAGACTAACTGCGGCGCTTGCGCTTTATGTTTATGCAAACTGCCGTTTGTGCTGGAGTAACGACCCTCTAATGCGATATTACAGAGTTTTATAAAACAGTTTTACTATTATTATTATACGCGACGGGAGAAATGTTAAACAGAAAAGGTGAGTAACGAAACATAAAAAAAAAACAATAAGTCATATGTATATATGTGTAAGAAAGTGAGGGATTTATATAACAGTTTGTTTTGTAAGTTATGGGTAGTACAATTGTGAAACATGATTCTCTACCCAATCTAACACTTCCACATGAGGTCTAACCTAGCGCCATCTGTGCCCGGCTACCTCAAGCCAGTTGAAGCTATAACCTCTTCAATTCAAATAGTTACTAATCAATGTCAAAATACTTGAAGAACACTGGTCTTTCTGAATCGACATGATCACCACAAACAGACTTAGAATTATCAGACAAATAGTGTAAACAATTCGCAGAACAAATAGCGGAGCTGGCAATTGGCATCTGCCAAATAGTTGTCGCCGGCGTATGATGTAATTATCAAACGAACAATTAAACAACGCAACGACTTTCGCTCGAGCTTGGACTCGGCAATATTACGGATTCCTCGAACGGCATCGAATTGTTCTCGACTCCATTAATGTAAAATTTAATTCAGAATTTTCTCCTACAAGAAGCTCTCATAACAGTAAGCTTACTTTACAAGTAAAATATTGAATGTTAAAGCTGCTATCATCAAGAATATAACAGCTTTAATATAAGCTGTCCAATGAAATACTTTTATTTTAAGATAAAGAAACGTTGCGTTTATTTATTCAATTTAGAATTGTCCGATAGAAGTACGATTGAAAGGTATGAAGGTGTATGTTGCGTCCTAAAAAACAGTTCATTCATCGCTGTCCGTGTGAGACGTGAAAAGAATGGAAGGGTAATCATGTTTCAACGCACGTATCTCAAAGTATATTTAATTTTCTTTATAGTTCCTTTATATGATGTCTTCCTAGTGGATTTTATTATGATTAGAAAATATTACGCGTTAGTTTTGGGACCGTTCGAACACAGAATTGTCTGTGTAAGCTGTTAGAATACATCATCAAAGGTGACGAAAATGTTGTTTTGCAGACATTTTGCATATACCTGCCTATTAATTATTTCAGTACGTTAATACAGTAGTAGGTAACTTAATTTACTTCATCATCTATATGGCACATAAAGACGTCAAAATATATATGAAGTAAGCGGCTTTTTTCTGAAATATGTATCAAATTCTCAACAACTCTACGCTGTTAAAGGTACAATAAAGTCATTGTCAAACGCCCGTATATCTTCACTTCGTGTCTGATTGAAACGGTCTTACATTTAATACGATTTTTTTTACCTTTTTATAAAATACTATTTCCACTGAATCGGGACAGGGACAAGGACGAGCTTTACAACAGTTAATCTGATTGATCTATTTCTACCAGTGTGGTTGTTACGCATCAGTGAAGATCTATCTTTATTTACGCACGAACATATCGAGAATGCGTACTGATGTAGCACATTATAGATAAATCGAATGCGGCTTTTTTATACGAGAAGGGATCAAACGTGAGGCGAGATCACAGGAGTTATCATCGACGCCCATGGACACCTGCAATACTAGAGGAACCACAGATGCGTTACCGTTGTTGTTAATCAAGTTTAAGTTTATTAATTATAGTTTCCATGTCTAACATTTGCAATTATTCAACATAAATGCAATTTTCTTTTCAACTAACGAGGTAATTTGTCATCCGAACGTGAGAAAGAAGGCCGACTTTTAAATTGGAAAAATGCCAACAGACAAGTAATTATTTTAAACAGTTATGTCTTCTTTTGAAATCAATGCTTACTTGTATAAGGCTAGATTATAAAAAGTAATAAAACTGACTTTGTTCTCTGTACGAATTAATATTATATTTTGAATTTCGAACGATATTTTTTTTAAGTTAAGAAAGAGATCAAATGAAAAAAAAATGTGTCCGTACGCCTCAAAACTAGCATTTTATTGCTATAAAATAATGATATTTGCAATAAATTACAAACTGACGATAATGTGTATCTTAAGTTTAATGTTATTTTAATATTCATTTTAATAAGTTGCTAGTCTTATGAAAGAATGTAATACATCAAAATGAATGATAAAAAGAAATTGCACCGTACATTTTAGCAAATAAGAAGCGGGCAGCTACCGCAATACTGTAGTTATTCTATGTAGCGCTTTCCCGACTCATGTTGCATTGATTGAACGCTTCCAACGACGTGGCTTTCCATTTTTAATATAACGATATTGGGGATACAAATTGAATTGTAAGAGAGGACTGGGACTTTGAGGAAGTTGTTATTAGAATTGTAAAAGGTATACATCGATGGTTCGGCCATTTTGAATTTGTGGAGACATTGACAAATCTGTCTTTAAAATCGATTAGGGCCTTTGTCATAGAAGAACGATGATTAACATAGTAAATAGATAGACATATTAAATCCGTCCTACATCTACACCTACGACTTCTCGGGCCGTTGTACCGTGTGCCGTGTGCGGATCTCTAAGACGAAGTTCGGATTTGCAAGTCACCTAAGTTCCCACTCTCGTAGATAGCAAGGTAGCAATCAAACAGATGGTACATATGATACGTGCCTATATATAAATACACACACAGGCTAATACACATATAGGCACATACATATATACACGTTCATGTATGTAGCCACAAATGTAAAAATATGATCGGCGTGAGGTTTGTGTATTTCTTCAAAGATGTATTTTGAATGAAATTTCTCTCATTCAATGTGTACAGTATTGTTAGAACCGATGCAGAAACTTAGTTTATTATAAAAGCAGTTTCATAACAAGGCCCCTAGTTATTGGCTGATGAGAAAAGTTTAAGTTGCGTCGCTTTGCGCTTATCTTACATAATTCAACCTTTGTGGAACTGTGGCCCATCTGTTAGAATAATTATTAAATTATGACTGTTTTTTATCACTATGTTTTTATATATTTTTTCGTGTAATAATGATTTGTAAATCTACTATACTATAATTTAGTATATTTGTAGTCGCTTTTATATTTAATACAGATTTTCAATAGCTCAAGGTAGCATATTAACAAACGGCCTTCTTATCGATGAGACCGCAACCCTTAAACATCTTCAAGTTATCAATGCGTTTCCTATCGTAAATTGACAGAGGAGATCTTCCCTTTTTTATATGTCCCCTTTCCTGGTGATGTATTAAGTGTATTTGTTAGACTAACTATTCTTAAGCGATGTCGATTACAGAACACCAAGAAATGAGAATTAAGCGTATTGTTATCGGAAATGGAACTAATTCCCGCGAGAGAGCGCTTGTTCTCTACCACTCCAGTATCTAGTCGGATTAATCCCTTGTCCATTGTGAGCATAGGGAATTATTTATACATCGTGTTCAAGATTTACAAATAGCTTACGATGCAATAAAAATGTTTTTGATTTAACACCACTCTGTTTAGATTTAAATTGACTACAAATGATAATGACCGGACCGTACTCGACATTGTCCAGTACGACCCCCACCATGCACCAATGTGTTTTTCCATTTTCGAATTACATATGCACATTATACGCTCTTACGGTGAAGGAAAACATCGTGATGCAACCTACACATATTCGGCGAAGAAATTCAAATTATGTGTGAAGTCAACCAACACGTACTAGACCAGCGTGGTTGACTATGGCCTAATCACCCCTTATTATAGTATAAGCTTTGAGCCCTTCGATGGAGACGTATAGCGAGCTGAAGATGATGATGGTGATGATGATGATAAATGATAACTGTTATTTCAATCCGCGTCACTCTGTAACAATGATCTTGTTAGTCTCATTAAATATTTGTTTTTTACGGTCTCATTAAAAGTAATAAAGCTCTGATATAAGCTAGTAATGTAATCGAGACAATGAATCAAAAAGAATATGACGTTGACTTCAGGGAATATAGATGGAGCTGGAGGACGAGGTCCTGGTGTAGCGACCTCTCGTGAGCGGCATAGGTACAAATGATGAATTAGCTAGTAACATTTGTTTTATCCATTTATCTATTTGTATGACGTTCGGTAGTTGTTACTGTTGATAAAAAAATCTTATGATTTACGATATATAGGGAGCAATCTATCAAACTAGGCTAGACTATATTATATTTAAAATATCTGTAGTACTAATGCCCTAACTATGATTATCGTGTTTGCATATCATTGTCATTTATTATGATTCTATTTTACAAATTAATGTTACCTTGATTTATGAAGTTTGGGACGTATGTAATACGACACATTTCTTTTTTTAGTTTTTAAAAACAATAATCCTTTTTTTTCGCTAAAATTTTGTTTAACAAAAGAAACAGTATATGTATAACTGATAGAAAGGTATAAATTGTACTTTGTTTGTTACAGAGTGTTCGGTTTTCATAAAGTTTCGTAAAGTGTATTTTAATACGTTTTTATTGACCTCTCAACAATCCCGGCGCGCAGTAGGAACAACTTTTATTTAATAGCTTTAACCGCATTAGCGATCCGCGTACCGAGCTGCAAGTGAACCTTATGGGTTGCGGTAAACTTTTATTATACATAAATTTTAATTATTTCACTAAATAATTACCAAGAACGTAAAATTGGCAGAATTGTTGGGGCATTTTTAACTGCTTTGGGGTAACTGTTAATTCTAGTTGATATCTGCTATCTATTCTAGCAAATCTGATGATTAATTACACTTACAGTTTGGAGCTGAAGATGCAGAAGAAATGTCGAGAGGAGTAAGCAAACAAACAAGCAAAGTTTATTTTCCCCTTGGACAGAGGACTGGTGTCTAAAATGTAATTAAAGCAAAATTGTTGTTTTTAAAAATAAATTAGGTTTGATGATCATTTAATAAATAATGTGTTGAATGAGAAGTGTGTGAGAGGGTGTGAAAGTTTGTGAGTGAATGTAATGTAGTTTCAAAAAGTTGTTTTCAAAGATTATTTCTATTTACAATAAAATTCCATAATTGTATTTTACTTGACAATGTTATTGTTTACGTTAATTAAAAGCCGGATAAAGGACCAGCCAGCAAAGTGGAGAATCTAATAAATTTCAATGATGCTTCTTTGATTAGTCCGAGGATGAGTAACAGACATTGGAACTAATTGCACTCTGGAGCGCTGCAGCGCTGCAAGCGGTTTCATTACAAAACTTTTTCAAGTATTCAAATTGGAAAATTGTTTCTGGCCTGTTATATTCACTTCGGAACTTCGATGAAAACAAGCGAGCAATTCATTCTCGTTATACGGAGCGGATTTATGATTTGACTGTCGAAACATTTGTATAAAAACGGCTTAACATATTTGTTAATCGGTGTCAGTTCCGACTAGGTTCGAGCACATCGGGTGCTCTTTTTCGGGGTGAGTGAGATTGGTACTATAGCGCGTTCGCGGCCCGTCGCTTACTATCGTTTCATATTGCCATCCCTCTTTTCGTCTTTGAAATAGTAAAGACAAGACTATGTATAAAAAAAAACTATGTTTTAATGCTGGCGAGTTATATAGTCAAGGTAGCCAAGCACGGGGATGGATTTAAATGCGTAAGCGACCTACATGTTTTAATGAAAGTATTACGCCCGTGGAATTCTCCGGTCGCTTTATAAAGTCACAAAATCACTTCATGCAATATTCTAAGAACATGAAAATTATCGAGAAAGTTCTGTTCCCCGGAACTATTTTCAGTTAACACCAGCTGAACATGAGACACAAAACCGAAGGCAATAGGACAGCTCTTTACACTTATTTGAAATTTTAGTTGGAAATTTCGCAAATGTTGTTGGGATATTGCGTTTGTATTTTCAACAGCGTACGATGTTGAAATTTCAAATAAATTTCATGTTTAGTTGCTGAAATTCTGTTTATAGGAAATATGTAAATGTTTTTATATTAGCTTCTTCCTTATTTTGTTGTAGTACTGAACAAGTTACTGAAATAAATTAAGTAACAAGATGTTAATATTAAAATCAAACAAGTTTATAATCTAGTCACTTTGCTCAAAGTAAAATAAAAAGGATTACTTATTTTTGAAACCGTTTTTCTGCTAATTTTTAACAGAAAAGAATATTATCATCGTCCATCTATTATCTCATTGTTTGTGATCACGTCTTACACTAGTTTCGTGTCTAAAACACAAATTTTAATGGCGCATGACATCTTAGAGTTGCCAACAAGAAATAATTTACAACTTGGAGGTATCTGCGGACGTATTTAATTTAACTGTGTTAAGAAAAAAAAATAATGTAATAAGTTTTATTCTGTTTCGTCTATTAAGGATTTAATATTTTTATCAAATCAGTTTTTTTTTTAATCTTGACCAACCGTATGTACAAATAAACTAGAAAACATACAGTCAACTTTCTTTGTTAAATGTAAACATGATTTTTTTATCTTATAATTTCGAGTTAATCAAGTTATTCATAATGCCGTTATTATGTGACAGTTCGAATTTTGGCGTTTCAATTGATAACAGTCTGAATAACCAAATAATAATTCGATTGAATTTAATTAAAAGTTTGGTGTAAGAGTGCTGCGAGTGACGGGCGCGCCCGAACGCGCTCAGATATCTAATTCCGAATTAAGTTTACAAATCCACTCGTAACGAGTAGCATTGAACGGAGTGAGCCAATCGTGTTCCGCTTCAAATGCCTCACTTGTTAATCTTACATTTCTATCTTTGATTAATATTACTTCTTAATTTGTAACAATGTAACTTGAGTCTAGATTAAATTGTGTGGTCCAGACTTACAAGACTAATCACGGATTTGCAAGTCACCTCAGATCAGACTCTCGGAGCTATCAATGTTCCCAGTTGAATGATTCGTCACGGAGGAGATTATATAATTACATCGCCAAAGTAAACATACGAAAAACTAACATTTTATGTCGAGAAGATCCCAAAGATTTCTGTCTATGCGGTATATGTTGTGTTTATAAGTAAAAGTAACAATGAGTAAATTTTTTTATTCCTTTATCATAAATATAAAGACACCAACAGTAATCAATTTAACGCATTTACCCTGACTTCACCCAATCCTAATTGGACTCAACCGTCTGTTTGATCACGTACCAAGTTATAGCTACAAGGTAATGATAATAAAATACAGACTCTATTAGTTCCAAGGAAAAACTGTTATTTATTTGGTTGAATATATTGTATACTACAGAAAAAAA
>JAODUI010000023.1:5752760-5769472 GCA_027563995.1 Papilio gigon
GAGCCTACCCTATTATTAGGGGTGACTAGGCCATAGTCAACCACGCTGGCCCAGTGCGTGTTGGTTGACTTCACACAGTTCTTTACAATATTAAATTTGTTACATACATATTTAACGTTGTTTGTCTATCATTTAAGTGAGATATCTCGATAGTTATAAATCAATAAAAGTCCATCATTTTCAATATAAATGTATCGGAATTATTGTGCCCGGGAGACCGCCGTTGCCGTGGACGAAGACGGCACGCGAACAAAATAACCGTGAAATTGGCGCGAACTGACGCGATAAATTTAATTTCGACTCCCAAGAAAATTTAATCTGCTTATAAGAAAACTTGCTTATTCGTTTTTTTTTTCAACCACAACCGACATTGTTAATATGATTTACAAATAAATATGTATCAAGATAGAGCTTCTTTCTTATCAAAATAAAAAAGCGCCATGTTAAGTTATGTTAAATAAATCTGAAGTAATGATGTAGGAACAAAGTTCCGCAGGACCTATATACTCTGAGTAAATATATACTGTTTGTGAATAAACAAAAGTATAGAGAATTCAATGCACTCAATAGTTCAAATGGCCAATTTTTACTTATAAAGGACAAGTTGCAGTCGTCTGGCGCCATAACTAATTTTCAATTGAGCGTAAATCACGATTCAACGACTCATGAAAAAGTACCGTTCATCACTGAACTGAATAACTGAATGACTTAACTATTGTTTTCAGTCATATTATTATGATAACATGGTACGATTTTATCAATATCTCACTTTTCATCTATCTAAAAACGCCAATAGCCTAATGGTAAGAGAACGGACTATCGATCTAGCGTGGGTTCGAATCCCACTATTCGACTATTATCGTGAACCATATCCTAACACAATCTTTTTAAACTTACCAGGAGTGGTTACAAGAAATGTTAGTAAAATACTAAAAATCTACTAATATTTTACAAAAAAAATCTTGTAATACTTCTGTATAATCTCTAAATAAAATCTAGATTTTTTTTCAAAATCCTAGATTGATAAACGTCGCTTAATCTCATGTAAGTTAGGTTTTATTCGCCCTTTTTTAACAATCCTAACAATATAATACCTGCTTTATAGGGTTCGAATTTTAATCCATTTTGTATTTACAGTTCTAGCCGGCTCCGGCTGGTTTCCATCACAAAGGCTGGATTATGAGGTCAAAGCGAAAGGTACGGTTTGTATACACAATGTTATTATATCCAAGTTACGTGTATATTCGCAAAGTTGTAGACACCAATATTATACCAACGTACTGTCTTTGTAAGCAGTATTGCATGAGGCATTATAATACTGGCAAACATTTCTTGTTTCATCATATCTTCATTCATTTTAATAATAGGGTTGGTAATAAAAAGTAATGTATCCGATTAGTTTGACCCGAGATGCATCGACAACCCTTTTATGTATGGAGGGTCGGCATAGTGTTTTACTCTTCGATATATCTGTCAGCCGTCATATCTGAACTCACACACTTCTTACGCATATCCTCTTTCACACAATCCCCATCTCAGTATTCCTTTACCTTTTAAACCATCCACAATCAATCATATCACCTCAATAGTACTTGAGATTAGTGAGTTTACAATATTCAAGTTAATTTATTAAAGGTATTTTATCAACTATACGATTACGTTTTTTTAACCTTGGGTACGTGCCTTTCGGGAGGGAGCCGACGACATCGTGCCACGAGTGCGGCGCTGCTGAGGACATAGCACACCCTGGAGGTGTGCCCTGCGTGGTCCGAGCAGCGCCGCGCCTTGAGCGCGGCGATCGGCGGCGACCTCTCGCTTCCCAGCGTGGTTATTGCCATGCTGGGGGGCGAGAGGGGCTGGGAGGCCATGAGGTCCTTCTGTGAAAAAGTAATTTTTATAAAAGAGACTAAAGAGCAGGAGCGCGAGGAAGACCCTCACGCGCTCCCGCTACTAGCTACTACTTAGGCTACTACGCTAGGAAGCGAACGGGGAGGAGAAGGCGGCAATTCCTTGCTGCCTTAGTTTCTCCCCGTTAAAGAACGGCGCCCCTTCCCGGGCCGGTCAGTGGGCGTCGCGGTGTCACATGATATTCATGCCCCCGCGGCGCCCACAATGACTAAGAGGAGAAAAAAAAATGGGTACGTGCCTTGTATTGTATCGCTTTATAAAAATAAATTAACTGTTTAATCTGTGATAATTTATCATGTCGCGATATCAGTAGAAGCTATTAGTATCGTGTACACAAGCGACCCTTTTCAACGTCAAAGCATCATTTTACCGCAACAAGCCGCTGAAACAAAAGGACTTTGAATTTATGTAGAGTTCACAGAATTATAATTTGAATAATCGGTTTTTAACCGTGAGATTTTATAGCAAAAATTAAGGTTTTCAATGTCTAGTCTGTTCACGTGAGGCGTCACACGTATGATATTCTCGCATGATAGTTTTTTTTTATTCAAATTATTCAACCTTTAAATTTAATAGCGTAATAATATGTAGCAAAAACCTGAAGCAGTGTTGGATCCGTTTCTATGAAAAGAATTGACTAAATCACTTCTCTGGTAACGATATATATCTGCAACAACATAACAGATATAACAACACAAAACAACAACATAACAAAGTTAAAAAAAGTTTGCGCAATAATTTACTTGTTGTTAAAGTAAAAATTCTACTTTTGCTAACGCGACGAGAAATTCTTGTAAGAAAAGTAGGGTAGTTAATAAAAATCTTACTTGAAAATCTGATTTGATAATATAAAGCTTCAATAAGCAGGATGACGATATTTCGTAAGTTTATACTTATGTAATCTACCGTTAGTACTGGTACGATAGACTAGAGGTTAAACTATACTGTACAGAACTCACTATATAGGTCTATAATTATAATGACAAAACGTGACCATCAGCAAGAGGTCTTATCACTGTACTCTTCAGGAATCCAAGAGCGTCACTCCCCTAGCGCATCTGAGTTTTATAACCAAAGTCAGAAGGCAACCATATCTTTTCTGCAATGCTCCTGTTTTTCGCCACACCGGAAATGAGGGCGAGTAAAAACAACGATAAAAAAAGTTTCGTACTGAACATAAAAATGATGTGAAACATTTTATTGATGTGTCAAATACGTGACTTATTTCACGAGTCGCGACTTCCTTTCAGCGTGATTGTTTCAGTTATGTTTATTATATTCCAATATGTCGTACTTAAATACCTTCTTAATAGAAGCACACCTTAATAGGTGATAATAAAATCAATTCAATAATCATCAACCTGCTCTTAGCATACTTATTTCTGGGGCGAGAAAAAATGGAGATTGAAAAAATATTAAACTAACTCAAATATTTCTGCATCGCTGTAAGAATGGATAGAAACTGAAATCTTATTGGATTTCAGCGCCGCGCCGGCACCTTCCGGGGACAATTTATAATTTAAGCATGCTACGGCTGCCCGACATTTTCTTTGAACAGAAATTTTCATTGAACGTGTAGCAAAATTTAAATTTAAAATCTGAAAAGATGGATTTTTCGTTTTAAAACGAGACGGGCGCAAGCGTGCGGCGCGATCACAAAAGTGATCGTCAACGCCCATGGACACCTGCAATATTAGAGGAACCAGATGCGTTGCCGGCCTATGAGATAGAGGTACGCTCCCTTCTTGAAGGACCCTAAGTCGTACTGGTTTAGAAATGCCCCCGAGAATAGACCTTTCTACAACGCGGCAGTACGAGGCAGAAAGTTGCGCGAAAACCGGACTGTTGTGGAATGCCAGCCGTAAAGATGGTGTGGATGGTACTTGGCGGTCGGCGTTTCGTCCGTCGACAGAACTCGGCTGCAGATTTTCTTCAAGACAAGATAATTAAACTCATTTCGGGATAAAAAAAATGATGTAATAAAAACTAAGATTTTTAAATAAAACACGTTATTCAATATTTGGTATTTATAATAAAATTCTATACGTTAAAAGATAATATACAACATTCATTTTAACTTAATTACAAAATATTTTATTATTGTTTTTTTTATATCACATATGGCTTTACAAACGGCCTTTTATGTATGAATTATAATTATGATGATTCATAGGCCTAAAAAGGTTTTACTCAATTGTCAATTAAAAATGTTTATTTTATTTACATAAATATTTACAAATATAAAAATGAATAAACTTTTAGCAATTATATTTCGAAAACTTTTCCAATAAAACAATTTTAAATATAATTAAGAAAAATTAACTGTAATTATTGTTACTATGGCCATAATTTATAAAAAAAATAATGGACTGGGCAATACCTGATGTGGTCGATGTTTACAAAACATTTGCGAAACGCATTATATACACATTTTAATTTTAAAAATAACTTTATTAAATTTATTGCCATCGGCTCACTTTACAATGTTCTAATTAAGAATCTCAACGTATCCAAGCTTTTACTTACTCAGGCACGCGCCAGATAACCTTGGTAGACACCTTCAAATATTATCGAAAAAAATCAGATATCGTCAATATGAATAAACCTATATATACACATCTTATATAAAACGCCTATTTTTTTTTTCAAATAAAGGTGTTAGAGGTTGTTCGCGTAATGCTTCTATCGACTTGTTCGGGAGAAAAAAAAAGCGTATTCATAATAAAACGAAGTCAGTCCGGAACGCTGTTATTGTCCTTTTTGACATTTATTGCCGCCGCCGCTCACTATCTTCAGGAGGCGAACGGCGGGAGCCTCGAACGCTAGCGATATCGCTAACGATGATAGAAAGGCCATCACAGCGTAGCCGGCATAGATTACCAACTGAAAAATAAAGAAAACATATCCCTGATCAGTTTGAAATGTTAACAAGTAAAGGAATATCATTGAGGAGAACGGGAAAATTGTCCTGGTGACAGATAATGGACGTCTTCATAAAGAGGAGAAGAACCTGAGACTGCAAAATTTGAGGCATCAGAAAAAATCTGAAGAAAATGATGCTAGATGCCACTGCTAGGCATAAGGATATCTATTTGATGACAAAAAGCAGAGAACGAAGAAAAGAAGGGCGATGCTTCCTACAATACTGTATATAAAGTAAAATAAAATAGATTAGAATTCTGCTTTTAAAAACAGTGAAACTATCTACTCGATACTAACAACTATAGAGTTCTGTAGATGTAGTGGTCCGTCCATGAGGAAGGATGTGTACATCATAATGGTGGGGTGCACGAGGTACGCGCAGTAGGTGAGCCGACTGAGCGGCAGGACGCCGCGGTACGACAGCGCGGAGTTCACCAGGCCGCCGTACCCGCAGCAGCACGCCACCGACACCCACGCCAGCGCCACGCCCCAACCTGCGCCAAAACAAAGAACACGTAATACATCTAAAGAAGTGCTTCCAGCAAAAGATTGGGACAAGATGCAGGCGGTAACTTCAGTTCAGTTCTGATGTAGTTGCCTTTAAATTTACAATATATAGACTTTGTCTAAATTAGTACGTATCGTCTTCAGACCATGATTAATTAACGAAAAAACTATGAAAATTTGCATTGAAATCGATCTATTCGTCCGGGATACATTAATGAGAAGAGTTAAAATTTAGGTAGCGTATTCCGAAGATGCCAGCGAGGTCTTTTGAACCTATATATTATAATAATGTAAGATTCATTATTAAAAACATTTCATCCAGTTAAAAATTAAATTGCATACAATACGTGAGTCATAACTTTACCTGTATGTCCAATGCTGACGTAGAAAGCCGTCGGCCAAACTTCAAAGTAGCCGTCGACCATGCCAAAGATAAGGCTGGCCATAATGGCTAAGGCGCATAGCCAACCCACGGCCACGAGCCAATACGGCATCTTCACTTGGCATTTAGTCTTGTGCAAGTACCATCCGACTACCATTCCTGTGCAATAAACCACGATTAGAAGAAACACAAATTGCACTAAAATCGTCAAATTCTGAAGTTTTAACATTAATTTTATTTGAAAATTTGTAGACTGTACAGAGTACAAAGTCGATTTAAACTTTATGCGTTAACTGAAAATGGTTTATATTTATACTTTGAAATATAACTGAAATCCCTTATATGTCCGAGATACTGGTTTTATTATTTATTCCAAAACAATAATGGTATTAATTCCGTTTTTGGATATCTGTATGAAGAGACTTAGATAAAGTTTGTGTATTTAATATGTGTCTACATAATGATTAACATTTTTAAAGAGAATATGGTATAAAAATAAATGATAACCCAAAAATAACTCATGAAATATAATAAAGACATTGGATAGAATTTTTTTACCTGTCAGTAATTCATAACAATATAATCTTAAGGGAATTCTCATAAACTTTCACGACTTTGTAAAAGGGATCGATTGAGGCAATAAAACAGAATGTGATCACTTACTGCGGATGCTTTATAGTCGATGAGAGTAGAACTTACCAACTAAGTAGGGGCCTATTCTGGACCACGGCTTATCGTACAACGGATCAAACATCTCGAAGGGTTCCTGAATACGCGCTTTATATTGGTACCACACCGATATGTAGATTGTCGTCGCCCAAGAACTCGCTAACAGCATTAAAAGTGATATCATCGCAAATTTTATATGTCTGTTGAAATAGAATAAAGATGCCAGTTATTTTAATACAAAAACAATTTAGGAATAACTAATTGTGTCGTACAAGGAAGCCAAAGAAATAGTAAATTCAAAGAACATCAGATGTCACCGCACGGACCAGGATATTGGTCTCTTTAAATGATGTAGAAGACAAAGGATATATATCTATTGAGAAATGACTACTTACTTTACTGATATCAATAATAATATGATTCCAACAACATAGAACTGCGTATCGTTGGCCATGTACCACGACCACACCATGCACATCTCTTTCTGAGGGAACAGGTTGTTGATGTAGAGGAGATTCCGCCACCAGAATCGATCACACGTTATATGGTCGAAGATAGCGGGCTCGAACACCGTCCGGTCGTGTGTATACCTTAAGGCTATTTCATTCAAACCAATGACAAAAGCATACGCCGGAGTTAACCTAACTATACGATACATTACTAGAACGAAGAAAGATTTGACCATTCTAAATATTTCTCCCTTCGAGTACGCACTATTCTTTGGCTTGTCTAGTAAATCCTCGTAGAAAGATTGTTGGCTTATCACAGAAACTGAGAGAGCTGAATTTGTGAAACCATTTGTGTTCTTATTTATATCGACGTTTGCTTTCTTATTTTCCTTCGCAAGTCTTCGTGCGGCGGCTTTGTCTTCGCTTCTTAAGAAAAGAACTGTTACGAGCAACCCACTGAAATAAATTTAAACATTAAGATAACAGCAAGATTTAACTGAATGGAATATCATGCAAGCTCTTGAAATATGATCTAAGCTTGTACTACGATATGGTTTTCAAGTGGAAAAGACTGATTTAATCGCACTCTCTGGATTGGAAATTGTTCAACTAGCGTCGCTTCAATTAGTACTTATTATACATGACTGACATCTTACCTAATGAAGAAGAAAGTGTCAACACAATAGGAGGCGTTGCCGACAGACTGATATAAGAAGTTTCTCTCGGTGACAATCCTCATCGTCTTGTTGTCGGCGATGTAGAACACGGTCAAGTACGTGTGAACCATTATCACCCATATCACTGACATGAATCTAAAAACAATTGAATGCGAGTTACACACTTAAGTAATAAAATTTACACAAGTTACTAGGATTGATCATGTACACCGGTATTGTATTATAATGTCGCATTTATGTGTAAAAGGCATTGCACGGAATTGAAATAGCTTATTGATGTTCATTTTTTTAAGTTCTTTAATTGACTTATGAAGTCAATGTACTGCGCGTCCTTTAGCCTTTTAAAATAACATAATGCTATAAATTTTAATTCAGACGCCAGACTTATGTCTAACTGATATTGAGGTTCTCTCGAGACGCTTTGAGAAGCCAAATTTTAATAGAAATTTTATTGATATGTTAACATATGTAAAACTTGCTAGTCGTAGGACATTTGTGTAGACTTCTTTCCACAAACATATTGCAGTTTAATATAGTTTTTACGATATGGTATTTATAGTCAGGTAATGTATACAGACTGTTTTACAATATTCCTTATGGAACGGAGGAATTACAACACGAAACAAAGGTCTTAAAATGAATTAAAATACCTCATCCCATGTAAGCAGGTAAGGGCTCCGTCATTGGGCTTCTGTGTACTGAGAATTGCTCTGCCGTTTGAAAGGATCGAAAACGATAACAATAATTCTGCCCAAACACCTGGAATACGAAAATTGAACATTCAAAACAGAACAATGAACTGATAATAGAAGTTATGAGGAGGAAAGAATAGCGTGTAACTAGGGGAACTAAGAAACTAGAAGAATTATTAAATGTAGAGGAGTACACCGTCAGGGGTAGGTCTAGACCAGATGGATGAGTTGCGTAATGGTTGTCATTACTAAAGAATGTGTCTATTCAACCGATTGATCTGGAGCGTTTAAACCGAACCTCTGTGATTAAGGTCAGGGAGATGATGGAGACAGAATTACATAATTACGTTGATTATCAACTCACCACATTTTTCACGACGTAGTTCTTTACTTTCATCGTCTTCAATTTTCTCTTCGTCTTCTGGTAAATTTGTTATTGTCTGTAAAAACTAGTATTATAATATAATGTTGATAGAACATGATGAAAAAAATTTAACATTTTGTTCTGAACATACAAGTTAAAAAAAATTTAAAAATCAAATATTTAAGCAGTTATTTTTTACTGCCATTATTTGCACTCTCAAAAATGTCATGTCTTAGTATTGCGGCAGCGGATTCTTACGGATTAATGGACTTAGAACTTGTATGTAACGCTAATATTGTTTAAGGCATAATTTTAAACAAACGGAAACAATATGTTCTTGTAAATGGGCATTTAAACGAAAGTACCAACAGAAGGTTTATAGTTGTTGTTCTGTCGGGCTTCAAGGTCACGTAACTCCGCGGCCTTGCGGTACCTCCGCTCCAAATAGCCCTCGTAGAAGGACGCCACCAACATCCATATCGACACCACTATCATCACCGACCTAAACATACATATAATAATAAAGTTGATTAGAACTAAGCGATCTGTAAAATGAGACGAGACGGAAAAACATAAATATACCAATTCATTGTTACGCCCTTCTAAGAAACTCTAGAACTCGAACATTTTTAATCCTTCAACACAATATATATAAAAGGACTTGTTCTTTGAACCACAAGATGGAACGCGTCGCATATTTCTTGACGATGATTTTATCCAAAAGAATAAATTAGAGGACAGAAGATATATGTACGTCCTTATCATTTACGTACGACAGAATTTAATGTCAAGTACATAAAACATACCCTAAGATTTGCAGCTTGATATCAGCGAATAAATTATATGGTCCAGGTACGGGACGCACGTATAGAGTCCTGAAGGAGGCGGTGATACCATTATCTTGGGCTCTCTTGACGGCCGCGGTCTCTGCGACCGCCAGAATCGCTTCAATGTTACTACTGTTGCACGTCCTCGGTACGCATTGACCCACTAACATAAGTCTACTCTGAAAATAATTATACACAGTGGATCAACGTGTTATGCAAGTTTTTGATTGTAGAAAAGACAAGTTTATGCAGGAACGAATGAAAGGCTAGGCGTCAAAAAGTATGGATATTTTGAAATCAATTTTATCCTAAAAGTACCAAGAAAGTAGGTATAACCTTTTTACAAATTATTGAACTCTACTTTAGATAAATAATTACGCAGTTTTTTTTATTAATAATAGATCTAATATATGTAGGTATATGTAAAATATTAAAATAAAATCTAAGTTCAAATTCAATCGAAAAGTTTTTCAAATTTTTCATATTTATAAAATTTATTTCCTTTTCGAGTGAGCCTCGAGTCACCTAGTCCGTCCATTTTAAAAGTTTAAAGCCGATTTATTACCAAGTTTAGGTCTTTATTACACGATTCTAAAAATAAAATCTACTATCCGAGAAAGAAATGTTTAATTCTAATTTATTTTCATAAAATTTCAATTTATGTGACAGTTAAGAATTTGGTATTTTGATTTATGTGGTTACAAAAAAAGTTAAACGCTTAAATATTCGTTTTCATACAATATTTTTATATGTAGCTATTTAAAAATTAGAAACACATTTTTATTCTGTTTCAGGACTGTCTATAAATTTAATGGCGATACTGCCATTGTTCGAAACGCGCTATCGCTGTGTTTGACGTCATAACAAAAGCTCTTTATTGAAAGCTTACAAGTGTAGAATGCCGTCATTTTTGAAAGCTGATAACGATGCGGGCTATGAAGCGTATCGATGCAGGGACGGTTGTACCCAAGAGTACATTATCAACAAATTTAGATCTCTTATGTATACAATTGTTTTGTCCGACTGGCAGGAAAGTTTGTGTAAAATTAATCGCGCAACAATGACTGTTATGACTCGTTTTGTTTGTATTAATGTGCTTTGTGTTATATGAGTTTCTTTCGTTGTGATCTCCTGTAGCCAAAACGGTAAAAACATATGGCGACTATCATTCAGTTGGCGTTCTGTCTTAGATTTCCGATCACGTGGTCGAGAGTTTGTATAGCGCCATTCGACTAATGTAAACCATATCCTAGAACATAGCCTAGAAGTTAGTTGGAGTGGTAAAGGAAATATTACGAAATTAAGTAATATTGTTGTTAGTAAAAACAGTAAGGATATTAGTCGACTTTTGAAGATGATATGTCGAAATTGAAAGTAGATGTATTGTTCATAAGTAAAGAACGCAAAGTCTTACTTGGGGCATATGATCAGCGTCGACAGTGAGATTTATCTTGGCGACGAAGAACGTGGTCTCAAAAGGCGGTGTCTGCGAGTAATACTGGCGCAGCTGCAGGTCGGCGCACGCGTTCTGCGAGCCCAGCCAGTACTCGTTGCCGAACAGGACGTTGGGGCTGTACTGACCAGACGCGTCGAAAACTGTAACATAAAAAAAGATACTTTATAATAAAGCACAATTTAAAAAGTCACATAGATATACATAATTTTTATTCGTCTATGAAAATTTAAATCGATAGTTACTTAATTCAATTAAAGTCTCTAATACAAAATTTTGTTGCAATTATTATTGAAACCAATTTTTTTTTAATGAGGAATTCACCTCTTTACCCAATTCAAAAGAAGAAAAATGAACTGAACTATTCAGCTATTCACTTTAAGAAACCTATAAAGCGTAAAGCGTTTGCCTTCTTTTATCACGTCCCGGCTTTTCAACTCGTATCGGAAGACATTTATGGGATCGATAGTGAAACCAATTGATCGTATGTCGTTTCAAGAAAACTGAGACTACAAAAGAGAGCTTCATTTACAACTTTTCTATACGTAACTATTTATTTTTAATAATTCAACCTTTACACTAAATTATCGTACATAGGTCTTGAATTAAATTTTCTTAAATTAATTTTTAAATATATTTCAAGTCAGTACTCAGATTTTTCTTTATTTGTAATATGAAATAAAAGTAAAAACTAGTTAACTGTCCACTAACAACTTAACTGTTCTATAATTTCTTTACTGAATTACTGAACAGTTTCATGTTGTAATTGTAGATGTTAGAGCTTTTATTATCAGTGTTTTTAATGAAAGCATTTCTTTTATTTTAAATCAACATTCCGTTTCGTTGCATTCATAAATTGTAGCTGCGATCGCGGAACAATTAAACTTTTTCTTCATTTAACTCGCAGCATTTTCTGGCATCCTCTCAAGATGTTTATTGTTGAATCAAAAAGGCACAACAAAGTTTTGATTCATTGAAATTACGGACTAGCATTGTTACTATTAAAGTTAAACCCGCTACACAACTTCAGTTTTAACCGAAAAGATTTTACAAACGTACTGTAAAAATAAAACTTATGAGATTAAGGTAAAACTGTACAGTTTACCTGACAGTTAAGATTTTTTACACACGTAGGTATTAACTGTACAGTTCGACTATTAAAACTGTACAGTTAAAACCGAAGGTGTGTTGAGGGCTTTAGCGGTAACTCTGTTAGAAGAATAACATTTATTTTATTTCTTTAAGCGACTTGAATAAGAAAGATTCTTAATTCCACTGCAAGTTTTCTACGCAAGGAACTTTGCGTATTTATGCCGATAGTAAGAACCGAATGCAATGGACATGAGAAATTATTATGAAACTATGTAAAAAAAATTAACTAATAAGGCTGTACATACTTATACTTATTAAAATGAATCCATAGACAATCCATAAACGATATTGTCATCCAGTGGCATACGTAAATATAATTTTTCATTTCCATTGAATTTGATTACATATTATTATTGTATTACAATAGAACTGCTATCTTCGTCTCCCGATAGCTATAAAAGCTATTCAACATCTCGAAGGAACGTCGTTCGATCAACGTAAATGCTCCTCGGATAGAAGTAATGGAACGTTCTTCCTGGATAAGTGCACTTTGTGCATTGGAATCGGGTCGATGTTGATTCAACTATAAAAAAAAAACTGCACTCCGTGACAGCTGTATTCTGTAATAAGATTTCCGATCTATATTTTTTTTTTCAATATTACTACACAAATAAGATCGCTGTAGTCCTTAAGTTAAAGGCGATAATTAAAAAAAAAATTGGCCATTAAGGAAAATGTTGGAATCGAGGTGACAGTTAGGGACGTGTGCACCGACGACTTGTGCGGACGGCAGGAAGTTGTTGGATGCGGAACGAAGCCCGCATACTGTGGAAGATATTGGGGAAGGCCTATGTCCAGCACTGGGTAGTCAAAGGCTGATGATGCTGGCTAATTTAATTCTATAGAAAGCCAATGTTGTATTAACTATCTTAACGTAACAAAACACGGAGTGGATAGTAAAAGAAAATGATGAGGCGATATCAATATAAATAGAAAAGCAATTTGTGTATTTGAATTAAATTTTCAGGTTATAAACTAGGCATTAATTTAATATCCATATTATAAAGTGACAATTCACCATTATATCATGATTCAATGACCAGCGATTTAAAATAACTCAACCGTGTTTAAATTTACATCTATACAAATATGAGTTTCACGCCTGTGTCATGGCCGTATTATGTCCCACTTACATCCCTTCTAATATTGCATTTTCTGTTTGCAAAACAATCGAATTGTCTATGGCCATTGTAAATAGTAATTAAAGTTTAGTAATTGTCAGTATACAATTTTAGGTTAAGTCTCTACGCACGATTGAATCTTTAGTTATGTTAGTCGAAACTATTAACTTCGACTCAATTAGAAATAAATGTTTGTTAACTATAATTAATAGACTTTGACCATTTACTTGATTTATATATCTACAATGACATTCCTGCATTTTTATTTTAAATCAACGCGCAACAGGTTTCCGTCTTCCAGATCGAATTATCGTCCGCCATTTCATTCGTCACATACTTCTACAATCTATACACTTTATAATAAATAGAAAATAAAACAAATAACAAATTTACCCTCCATTGTCTCAATAGTTTCAATGCCGTTATTAATATTTATGATTCCAATTTGTAATAAAATAGGTCTGATGGGAGCATTCTAACCGAAATTACTCTCCGCAAGTACAACTTAGACTATTAATATAACAGCCGGTCATAAATTATAAGCAAAGTTAATTAATTAATATTTCAAGTTTATTAGCCTATGATCAAACATTCACTTTTGTGCGCGGATCAAAGTGTTCAACGGACCCATCAACATGATAAATTATTTAAAGATGAATTTACTATAACGGATGGAATTATCGTCCCTAATTATTCTCTTATAATATAAATATGAATTATTTTGACTACGTCACAACCTTACGAATTTAAAGACTAGTTTTACTCCATTAAATGGCGATTTAAAATGTCTCACCAGCCGGAAATTTCTGAAACAAAAGAAAAAAGAAACAAACCTATTTAACAAACAACAAACAATTTTAATAACTCTGGCAGCACAGACTAATGAAGCCATATTTATGAAAGATTTAAAAATAAATATGAAAGTTAACAGTTAACAATTTCTAATTCGTTCTGTCATCAGCTGACGTGAAATGTGACCCGTCGTCGGAAAAGTAAATACGCATACGTATGTTAAATACATATATTAACGTAAATAAACGCCGGCAGTAGGACACGTTATATAATAACAGGTTCCCGCCACTTTTCCTTCACGAACCGCACAGTTTTCCCTTCTATATTACGCTAAACTGGTCTAGAATTCAAATCTCACTCGCTTCGTTCATGTTACATCTGTGCGATATTGCATCGCTGGCTTCATTGAGTTCGACTGCCAATATGTGTTTAGGACAATTCAAAAGTTAGAATTTGTAACATCCGGTGACCACTATGCAATAAATAAATTGTGACTCAATATATGGAATGTGGCGAAGGGTCTTTAATACGCAACGATGTAGTAATAGGAGACAGGTTGAGCCTTGGACTTTCCAAGTCAGATTACAAAATGTTTTTATAATACGAAAGTTCGAAGCTTAATTCCGAGAACTTGTACCAATGAGATTGTAACTTTAATATAAGCTTGCGTACAACTTTGCCAAGTGCTGATATTAAATAGTCGTGTAGATTTTATTGAAAAAATTATTCACTAATAAAATGTATGATGCTATTTATGAGGTAAACTGTTTTATGATACTTTTTTTCTTTTGAAGTAATAGTAGATTAATATAATATACGTTTAGGCAGTCATAAATCTTTTGAATGGGATGGTCAGCCAACGGTAGGTGGCTTATTAAACTAAAGGACTCTTTATTATCTCAACGAAGTAATCCCGTAGTGTCAATAACTGATGAAGTAATACATAGCACATCAAACAAGGCCGCAATGGGCGGTGCGTGTGAGTGAAAAGAATTGCTCACTTTCACGGATTACTTATGAAATTGTGATTTACACATTATGCGCGTTTTGCGCAAGCGAGCGCGCGGCCGCGTTATGTCACAGGCCAGTGCGCGTTGCCCAACGTCGGCCGGCGCGGCCGCGCCACTGGCGACCGTGGTCGCACCAACCTATCGCCCAATAATTTATTGAAAATAATTAAAAGATAGTAAAGTGGTAAAATAGTAAACATCGCTATGCAGTCGAAGTCTAAGATGAGATTGGTCTGTTGATTAAACTAGACCTATCGGAACTTGCTCACAGCTGGCGAGCTGCGCAGCCAATTACTCAAGCTTTAAGAACCAGATTGACTGTTTAAATTTCTTTTTTTTTTTACTTTACATTAGATAATGTTCTACCAATAAAAAGGTCAGAAATATTTGTCCGATTTCGTAATTTCTTAAAAGTAACGGTAAACAATGTTTATTTAATTAAAAAATTATTAATGTCGATATTGCATAAGTGAAATTGCGAACGGGACCGATATGATGAAATCTTAATAATATTAATATATCCAAATGTAATGCAAACATATGCAACAATACATGTTCAGAGTTTTTAAAAGCAAAATTGCAAATTACGATATGTCTCAATGTAAATACAATTCAATACATTTTTACAAAGTAATTTTATGTACATTTTTTTTACTGAAATATGCACAATTTTGTACGTCCGCAATGTATGTACCGAACACTTTCACTGCACAACAGAAAAATTGTTCAACAAGACAAGGAAAATTATTGGCAATATGGCTACGTAGACGACATGTTTTTTTCTGCCGCACCCAGATTCAACCGCCGACAAATGTTTTATTTTTCGAATAAAGAATTTCAAATTTCAAAACTGAATGCAGAAGAATATTATTGTTTAATTGAATCATATTCCTATCAAACGCACAACTGAGCACCATTTTGTCATCAATACATTTGACGTATTTGTATGTATGTATATATACTTAATAACTTATTTATCTATTCTATAACAGTTTGTTCTGTATAGAGGTCAGTAAGGCAATAACCCGCTCACCATACATATGACAGTCATAGGCCAGTTGTACATAAGCGGTTATATATATAGTTTACATTCATAAGCACGAACAAAACTAGTTCTGTAAAGAAGCGGGTTACATAACAGCTGTATCTTGGGCAATATAGATTTCTCTTGGTGTATTTTAAAAATATAAAAGCTAGAACTAACATTGTATTGCATAGCCACACATGTTAACGACATGACAATAACGGCCAAGTAAAAAACCAAGTACGATTGTTTAAACAGTGGGTAATAATACCATCCAAAGTAAATGGTTGCTCGCGATTTCGCAAGAGAAGTACACTAGGTTTTTTTTTCTGGTATCAGTAATAAGACACATGTACAGGGCAGAACCCACAGCACGCTTTTCCATCAATGGGCCACTTGTGAACACGTCAAGGTTAACGAAACGACGCTTTGAAGTTTGAATCTTGTACGGCTCGTAATTTAGACTTGTGTAACATCGGCCGCTCTGAGAGCTTTGAACTTTGCAGCAACTTACAAAGCGTCTCAAGTATCAATATCAGATTACGTGAAGATATATTTTGTTTACACATTTAAATATCAATAAGATAATACAATCATCATCATCAGCTCACTATACGTCCCCACCGATTGGCTCGGAGCCTACCCTACTATTAGCGGTGACTAGGCCATAGTCAACCACGCTGGCTCAGTGCGTGTTGGTTGACTTCACACATATCTTTTAATTTCTTCGCCGATATGTGCAGGTTGCATCACGATGTTTTCC
>JAODUI010000023.1:5779298-5794140 GCA_027563995.1 Papilio gigon
GCAGGACCGGTTATCGTGGCAGTCGATGGGGGAGGCCTACGTCCAGCAGTGGACTTCATTAGGCTGATAATGATGATTCATAAGTAAATTTCTAACAGATCTGTTAGTCGTTTGAAGTCACCTTCCAACATCCATCCATCCATATAAACTTATACAATACTATTATGAGTAATGATATATTTTACGTTCCAAGATAATTTGTTATTTTAAAAGTTAATTATTCGAAAATAAAATATTGTGCAACTTCCGTTCGTGCATTTCACTTTTACGTTTCGAAAGCATGCAATAGTGTTTAATTTATGCCGACAAATGCATGCTAAAAACAATCGTATTCACATGATTTCTCATTTAAATAAGTCTTGTTAGCATCTTTTGCGTTGCGAAAACAGAGATTGAATTGACATTAATGCATATTCATCTATTACCAAAGAAATTTACGAAAGCTGGATGAAACACAATGATGCAAGATCAGAATTTTTTGTGTAAATACTGTATTTTATGTTAAATCAATATTCAAAAGTTTCTTTGTAACATATCAGCCGACTGCATGTCACAAACGGAGCCTACCTAGGTGATTAAGACATGGTCATCTTTGGCCCTGTGAGGATTGGCCGACTTCACAAACATCTTCAAATTTTTTCGCGGATGTAAGCAGTTGTGTTACGCTGTTTTTTTTTTAATTAAAAAACAATATGGCGGAAATCGGATACTGGACTTGCAGATTACAAGTGAAGTGTTTAACCCCTGTCACCGACGCTCTTCATATTTAATACAAGTTGTTTTTATTTTACAAACTAGATCAGACAAGCCTACGTTGAGTAACTTTTTTCTTGTTAATGTTCGGTTTCGCTTCTTATCTCTAAGTGTCCAATCGTCTTCCTATGATTTGCAAAGTACGTGAAAAACTGTAAGATACACATCGACTGTATTCAATAACAGCGCTTAAAACTAAAAGCGTTTTTAAGCAAACTATTATTTTTTTATATAACCCTATTTCATCCCGTTCCTATCTTTGAAGACAAATTAATGCAATAAATTATTTGCTTTAAATCTTTAGAAAAAAATTGCCGGAGGTCGCTTTCTAAAGGGTGAAAGGTCCCGAGGGCGTAAACTTTAGAGACAACGAGTGCTTTATAAATAAATTGCTTTCAAACGAAATCTCCGAAATGTGTTTAAGGTGGCGCGAACTGAAGACGCAATGGAGTGATTCATTGCGACGGCCGCAGGCTATTGCTGGGCTAATGGCACTCATTACTCACCTACAAACACTCCCCTTGCTGCGGCCCGCAGAACACCAGACTACGAAATATTTTCTGTGAGAACTTTACAAATATTATCTTTACAAGAGCTGGAAACGATTGATTCCTCTATATTTTTTTGTCGAAAGAAAACTCTAAGCGATGCCTACACGAAATGTCATCAATATTTATGGATGATACCCAATACATTATACTTGTATTATCTTAGCTGGTAGTCTTAATGCTCGACATCGTCTGGCGTATGGCGAATTTATGAACTGGTCGAACATACGACATAAGCATAAATTCAAATAGAAAAAAGAACACTACTATACTGCTGTATCGCTAGATAAAAGACCACGTTTGGTGACGTAACAATGAGACATCCTCGTTATCCGCAAACCGGCAATCCGGTGAAAGTTCATAGTGAGAACATCTTGTTTAAAGAGATCGCCTACGTTCATGTTTGTTTTCTTATTTGAATTCCAAATTAGATATAAAGGCTAGTTTCCACGTAACGTATGTGTGTTAAAATGATAACGGACGTGGCACACATTTAAGGGGCTAGTGCGAATTTATTAAACATTTCTATCTTCGCATATGACAGTCGTAAATGTTCCGCGGCATGTAATGGAGCGCGACTGGAAGTCAGCGGGCGCGTTGTTTCGTTTCGCTTTACGCAACGCATTCGACGCAACCGCTTAGCTTCAGTTTCGTTGGACTAATTAATACTGTTATGATAACATTACACACTTTTCGAATATCGAAATATTGGAATCGATTGAAAATAAACTCGGTATATTACAGCGAAACCAACGCACTGTGATAGCCTCATTTTTTTATTTAAAATTGTAATCGGTAACTCGGGTGTTGAAAAGGGAAAATCAGCTGCTTAAAGGACACCAAGTAAAAGTTAGCACTGAATTTGATATTTAGCAATTATCGTTATGAACAGATAAAGATCCATTAAAGAACTAAACTGTAAAGATTAAATAGAGAATTCTACATTGTTGACATTTTGGGCTACACGGAACTAACCAGAGGTAACATATATAGATGGTAGAGGAAAAAGTGGTTACTCTAATACGCTAAGGGAGTCTAATTTTTGATCATAGGGTTAATATCATTCAAGTATTATAAACACTCTACCTAATTGAATCTTAAGATCGCATTACAAATTTCGTGAGTTGCTCTCGAAGGCTTCAAAGTTGGACAAGTTTGTGGTGGCGGTGTGGAGGCTGCCATTTACAACACCGCTGTAAGTTCACAGCTGGCACATTGCTAATTAACTTCCAGTGAACAGTCACTTGCCTCATAATTAATGAAATTTCTTTAGCTTAAATTCATATAACACCTCTTACTTAACAGATTAATTTGAAACAAATTGGCGAGAGTGTTTTGTTTAAATATGATTTAGTTACAATCAAAAGACGCGGGAAATCGTTGTAAAGCATCGTAGCATTGTACGAGAGGCTTAAGCCTACCCTTTAGCTTTAATGCACTTTTAATATAGTCTAAAACAGTCATCCCAAATTTATAAGGGGCAACTAGGCTTTAGTCAGTCACGCCGACTCGTTGCAGCTTGCTTAAATTTACAAACATCTTTAAATTTCATCGCAAATGTTCAAAATTATTGCACAATGAAATAATGCATCCAAGTTAAAAATAATTAATCTTCAAATAAATATTACACACATCAAGAATAGATCAAGCTCTAATTCGCAAGAAACTAATCGTAGGATCCATTTGATAATACATAAAAACATATCTAATTACCGTTTCGTAAATAATACTGCAGAATAAACAGAGACAGCGCACTGCTGATGACAAATTCTTGCAAAAGCCGTCAGTTTTCACAAGTGACATTTTGTACATCGTGTTACGAAATGTAAATAGTGCCGACATGTAAACAATTTTATTGTTACTGCCGCATTCAGAATCTTGAATCGGACACTAAGGGAGACACTTAGTGTAGATTTATTAAACTAACTCTTCTGCGGCAATAAATGTTATTTTTGTTTTAATCCGAGTTAACAGATAATGTTATTAATTTCTTACCAAGGTCACCAAACTCATCGCTATTAAATACGAAATTGGTACATAAATTAATTATTTATTTTATTATAATTAAATTAAGTAACGCCACTGAAATATGAGCGCTTTCTTAATTAAGTTCAGTTCAGTGAAACGAACGTTTGTATTGCATAAATCGGAATAATTATAAACAATTACATAGGTTTCAGAGCATAAAATGTTGGACGGCCTTCACATATTCGCATTTCATTACACGTTGAAGTAGCTTTATGACATATGCTAAATAGTTTTTTTTTCATCGCAATAGTAAGAAATTTCTTTTCCGACGGAGGCCGTTGAACTTATGTTGGCCTCTTATAAACTTAGACAAACTTAACACTTATAGCAATTAGAATAGGTCAGTAGTGAATTTATTCCGAATATATTTCATATGAATACTGTAAACATTTTTTGTTAGTGATTAAAAAGGTTAACTGTCGTAAATAACAAGGCATAGACAAAATTATAGAGTTTAAAGACTTGAAATATTTTGTACAAAAATTACGATATTAATCCTGAAATTAAAAAAAAATGTAACGTCTCTTTTAAAATGTATATTAGTTGAAAATAGTTCAAATTACATTCCTGATATTTTTGACTTTTACATAAAGTATAAGGGAACCTTTTTAATTTTTTTATTGAATAAATAAAGTTATTAAATAACATAAGCAACTTACCAATTTTTAGTTAATTAAATCCAGGTCGTAGAGCCTCGAGCAACACGTATTATCCACTATTTACCCGAATTCAAACGATGTACATGGAATCGACGGTTAAGGAAATGTAGGAAAACGTCGGCCGTCAATAAAAAAACTGTCAGAAAGTTTTACCGGGGCTGCGCGTGCGACGGCGTTTGTATGAGCACTGGCAGTCGGTAAGAAAGTATACCGTTCGGAATTAATATCATTTAAGTCGCCACGCTGCGCTCCGCGCTCAGCCCTAACATTTGCCTCGCTTGTTATGACAACTTACGCAACGCTATCTGCGTTCATCTTACAATAAAAAGAACTGACAATGGAGAATTTATTCTCTCTATCAAATCTTGTAATCTAGTACACGGTCACATTTATGCGTTTCATCTTTTTCTTACTTTTTTTTCCTCCTCTTTAAATTTGACAAATCAGAACTCTGTACAAGTTCAGTACAGACTTTTTTCACAGACTTCGAATGTCGCGGTGAAATACTTCGATATAATTTTATTGGCGTCCAAGATCACCTCGATGATGCCGCTAGTTTGCCCCTATCTTATATAAAAAAAAAATCTAACCCGTGAAAAGAGCCCTACGAATGCAGGCCCGCAGTCAGCGACGGAACGCGCTATAGGACCAATTCCACTCACCCTGAAGAAGAGCCCCCGATGGGCTCGAAACTAGTCGGTACCGACACAGATTTACACGTGAGTTGAGCCGTTTTTATAAGTGGTACCGTAAATTTGTATCTATCATCTATCATCTATCATATATCATCATTATCATCATATCAGCCACACGTCGCTCACTGCTGAGCGTAGGCCTCCAAAGATCGCCACGATCGGACCGCGGCTGCATTCAGGATCATTAGCATCATTCAGGATGCTCCCGCAAACTTAACCAGATCATTGATCCATCTTGCGGGAGTCCGGACTCCGTGGCCCCATCAGCTGTCCGTGTAACAAATATAAACAAGTACATAAATGAACATATAACATATGTAATATTCTGTTTATATTTCATTTATTATATTCAAACATGGAATTTTCCTACAAGTCGTGTTTAGAATGTTCCGATAAATTCGTGCCAAGGATAAAAGCTCTGTCTTATTCCGCAGCAACATTATCATTGCTAATGTTTAACTTGCAACAAGCTTACAGCTTTCTATAGGGCAATAAAATTAATTGGACGTCACGAAAGTTTAATTAGTAGCACTGAGAGCGACGCAGAATAAGAAAGAAAGAAGGAAGGAGACGGCGCGGCCGGCCGGAACAGATGACATCTTCAAACCCTTAGAGGGTTGCGCAATAAAATTAATGGTAATTACAATTTTTTGTGCAAATGAATTTATTAACTATTTAAATCATTCTTATTAAGTATGAATTGTTCTAATCTAGGCTTATTAAGTTTAACGGCGGTCAGATAAATACTGTCTCGGCCTACCCATCTTTACGAAGCCAGAATTGTGTTTAAGTTAAAATTTGTTTAAGAAGTAATATAAATAATGACATATTAATTAGAATGACCGCAATAAAGCCCAATAAATAATAGGTAAAAGTTCAAATTAAAACATATTTTGTTTCAAAGATAACTTACTTGAAAGAACGAGCATGTCTCTTTCTCAAAGGCCGGGAACGCATCTGGTCTTGCTAGTGCTGCGGATGTGCATGGGTGTTGACGAGCACCTTGGTGATCCCGCCGCAGAACTGCCTCCTTCTCGTTTAAGGTAACTTAAAGGTAAGAAAGACCTCTATTGTTGCTTATTGTTTTATTGTAAACATTATATAACTTGTTTTTGTAATATACCATTTGTATTGGTAGGATAGATAGTTTAAACTATACTGTACTCAGTTTACTGGACTATAATTATAATTACACAACGTGACCATCAAGCAAGAGGTCTTATCACTATACTCGTCAGGAATCCAAGAGCGTCACTTCCCTAGCGCATCTGAGTTTTATATTCAAAGTCAAATGGCAACCATATCCATATGTTTCCGCAATAATCCTGCATTTTCGCCACACCGGAAACGAGAGCGATAACATTTTAAACATTCATATTGTATATCTCATCCTATCCCACTTCCAATTCCTCCACATCGATCTTATTTTTCGCACATCATAATTCACGTCGCATATTATCTGACGCAGGCTCCCGACATTGACAAAACGTTAGCAAAAATATATTTCTATTCGACTTACATACTCCGAATGAAAGTAAAACGAAGCTAATATTTTTTCTTTGTAAAATCGATAGATTTCTTATACAAAAAAAAATATACTATGCCCCCAAATTCGACATTGAAATTATTATTTCTTTTCACTTTGAATACAGATGTGGAGCAATATTAACGTGGTCTCTTATTTTGGAAGATTGTCGTTTTCTTAAAGCATATAGTAAGAACATGAACTGTAAAGATAACCTTTTCCTATTTAATTAAAATACTGGCAAAACATACAACACAACATTCGTAGACATAAGTTTAATATATTGAGTTGCAACAGTTATTAATATGAGCATTGCACAAGCAAGCAGACAACTAAATCGTCTTTTGCAAGTCGAAGGAAAACGTTTGCACAAGGAACGACTTCAGGTTGAAATAGAGTTCCCCTAAAACTAGTTTTGTCTTAGGATACAGAATGTTTCCTACTATAAAACGAGATATATGAAACAGACAAATTATAAGTTCATTTTACATTGCGTTTTATCTACCAATAGGAGTCAAATCAAGTATTAACGAGGCAATGGATGTTGAATTTATCAATTGAGCGGTTTGTTAATACGTTATGCAATATTCGCGTGGTGAGATGCGGAAGACGGCTGGAGTCGGCCAATGGACCATTGAACACTTCGCAATATGGGCACGTCCACGGGTAAGCCCAGTTACGAACTCTATAAATATTCTCTAGTGATAACACTACATATAGGGGTGGATATGACTAAAACATTAATCTTGCCTGGATGAGGTCAACATAGTCATGTCAGGTAGCATGTAACAACGTAACAAGCCATGACTCTTGACTTTGCTCTATAATTAATGTTGTTTTGTGTGTTTTCTTGCATATTCATATGCAGTGTTCTGTTTCGTCTATTGTGAGCATTTCCGTAGCGACATTTCCCTGATTTCCTAACGTCGACCTACATTTGCGTACTTTACCTTGAAATGTACAATTGCTCGTTAACCTAGTGGTACAGATGTTCTTGTTTCATCGTACCCCAGTTCGATGCTTACATTAGAAAAGACATTGAAACAGAATCATGATGCAGGTACATAATTACGTAAGATAATCTGGAAGTTATTTTTCTCAAGGTCCGTTATTGACGGATGTGTGTGTCGAAATGTTTTATCGACGCTGTATCCTAGAAAGTTGATTTGATGCTGTCATTAGGTTAATATTGCATAACCCTTTAACCTAAGTGATATACTTTTTCATCTGCTTCCAACATAATTATTACTGTTAATAATTTTTTTAGTCACTTTTCTTTCACATTTAAAAAGTAAAGGTATGGTAATGGAGAGGGGTGTTGAAAGTTGAATACTAAATGGTGCGAGATGGTAAAGGGGGAGAGGGGTAACGAGTGCCTTATAGGATTTTCAGGGCAGAGACCACCGTCCCGCGGCTTGGGAATCGGGTAAAAATTAAACACATTGTTAATATTCTCAATAATAGTTTTATTTTTATATAAAAATCATATACACTCATCCATTCATCGCACTCTATATATAAATACAATTCTGTTTGTTGCATACAGAGATATTCAGAAAATAGCATTGGCTAACCACTTACAGCTCGCTCCTTCAACGCAAGCCTTGATACACCGCGCGACGCCGCGGTATGTATCCCAGCGAACCGCTATCCAATACATTTAGATCAATATAATAGAGATTAATTTAATGTTTACATATAATACACAATGTATTTCATTATCTATTTTTGCTATAATTTCGAATACTCAGCGGATCCGTAAAGCAACTTTATATCACCTATCATAAGTACGAAAATCCCTTAACACATAAACTGCTGGCACAATGAAGATCTAGACGCGTTACACATTGTTTATAATTAAACGTAACAACTACCGAACGCTACAGCGAGAGCCTTACATGAAAATATGTAAGTCATTAACTGATAATATACACAATAAATAAGACCATGGAATGTTGTTAAAATTACGTCGGCGCGGTCGGGAGAGGCGTTTCATCCTTGTACTATCCCACGAGACCGCGGACACGACCGTTTACACGAATTAATAAAAAAATAAACGTAAAAAAATAAATCTAACTCTCATTAAGACAAATTATAGCAAAAATACTTGCAAACGATTAGGCCACAGGCGGGGCGACTGCATCGTGCGCAGGCGCCGGTGCGCACGCGCACACAGTGAGGCGGGCCGCAGCTTGCTGGATCTGAACGTAACAGAAATATATCAACCGTCCGCGAGCCGCACACGCCACTGAACGACTGTAACCAACAATTTTTTAACAATATTTTTAACATTAACTTGATGACTTTGACTTATTAGGATTATAATAAAAGTACATTTACGAGTGTCATAAATTCCTTAAATACAATTATTTACACCGTAACCATCGTCATGTTATATATAAACATGCGGATAACTGTGCATACACACCGTGTCAGTATGTAGTCGCGGGGGCGGGGCTAGTGGTCGTGCGCGTCGGCGTAGAGCGTTGTGGCGATGTACGTGGTGGGCACGAAGCCCTCCTCGCGCGTGTGCTGGCGCCGTACCCGCGTCCAGCCGTCGCCCGCGTCCGTCTCCAGCACCAGCAGCCGCTCGCCGCACTCCATTCGCATCGTGGACCCCGTGCCGTTAGCTGGGCCACACACAAATCATCTTATACGTAATCCATCCTCATATTTGCTACATCAGAAGTTTCCTTCTGAGGTTTGATAAAAGACCGAGCAGAATGCAGCGATTTAGTATTTGTTTATGGTGTTAGTATCTAATGCAAACTGACCTTCAAATGCGTATAGTGCTTTGCAGTATCCGAGCGGCTGCAAGTCGGGCTCGTAGTAGTAATCAATATCGGATTCATGGTCATGCGCGTCATGTTCGTCGTGGTCGTGGTGGTCGTGGGGATCATCGTGGTCGTGGTGGTCGTGGTGCCCGTTGGCGTGGTCGTGCGCGGCGGCAAGCTCGCCGCCCAGGCCGGACTCGGGGGAGCCGCCGGCGACGCGCGCGGCGGACGCGCACGCGGTCGTACCCGTGCCGGTGCCCGTGCTCACCGACGACTCGGACGCAGACCGCGATAGAGATTCGCTGTTCGATCCGATACTGATGATGCAAACATACATACATGGTCATTAAGAGATTAAGGGTAAATATTTAAACAGAATTATTCCCAAATTTAGACCCGTTAGTTTAACCAAAGAGAATATCTTAGTGACTAATGTAAATTTAATATGAGAAATCTAATGAAAGGGCTGCGTATTAAGCTATTAAAAGACTGAGTGTGGCTTTTAGATCCATAGACATGTATTTATTTCAAAACACAACTAAAATAGGTACACTTCACAGAAGTGGTGTACCTGATGGCCTGCGCGGGGGGCGCAGCGCCGTTGGTGCGCGCGGCGGGGTGCAGCGGCGGCGCGCACACCTGGCTGTGCGCCTCCGCCAGCAGCTCCTCATACTTGCGCAGCTGTTGCCGCAACTTCTTCAGCTTGTCGCAGCACTCGTTCAGTTGTCCTACGTATAAACCACGTTATAGAGACCAGGGCACGATAACCACGATTTATTAAAAATCAAAATCTTTATTGGTTATATAACATTTATTGCCACATTTGGAGATGTTAAATTGCCACCGAGTCCCTTAGTACAGATCGATATGAGAAGTCTATACAGAGCGATATCTTAAGTACCCACTAAACGATCCTGAATTCGGCAGTTATAAACCCATTGAACTCGCTAGTATGAGCAAACTAAAACGATGATAACATCAAACCTTCCACAGTCATTGGGTCCCCTAACGTAGGATTTGTTTCGTATACCCCTTTCATCTTCATCAGACCTTCCATAGCAGCTTGTTCCTGCGCAACCTGATAAAAAAAAAACATTAAAATTCATACAACTAATATAAAAACATACTACTATTAAACATAATTATTTTTTTATTTAAGTATTTTTTTTCAAATTTACTGTTATTGTTCTGTATTTTTAAAACCACAAATTGAAACCAACCTGTTTGTTTAACTCGACAACTTTGGCTTGAAGTTTCTTTTTCTTCTGATTCGGTGGCAGATCTGAATAATCCTCCTTTCCATCCATCGACATGTTGTTCTAAAATTAATTAAACAACAATTAGGTAATACACTAATAACATAGGAAACGTGAAAATCCAGACGATCATTTGAGAAGCAAGATGTACCTCTAGCCCAGACTAGCCGTGGAAGTCCACCGACGTAACACTTCTATAAGAACGTTTCCAGAGAGAAGATATCTAACACATTTTTATACTACTAGTGTTTCGTCAATGTAAACCCACAGTAAGGCGTGTGGCAAAAACACAATAGTGCTTGTGATAATTTGTACCGCAGCTGTGCCAAGATCATCACTTGAAAGGTAAACCAACAATTTGTGTAATTTAATAATTATTTTTACATTAGTGTTTTTTTACAATGAATAATAAAAATATTTAGACATGATAGTTAAAGATTATTTTTTACATGTTTAGTTTTGAAATTAAAAGGTTAAGAAGAAAAAATAAAAATTACAATTAATTACAGAGTTTGCAGTATTCAGTATTCAACTGTGAATTTGTTTTACTTTCGTAACATTTCAATAATAAAATAAACACTTTATTTGGTTATTTTTAATCTGCATGCAGAAGAAATTGATTTGCGTTTCCCGTATAGTATTTTTTTTGTATCACTTTTTAAACCAAAAAAATTATGTGCTTCCTTAGCATTACTGCCAAATTAAACTATTTTGTTGATGGACCAAATACCCGACCGGTGTTTTGCAGACCGTAGTATCATAAAAATGTGGGTATATGTGAATTTAGCCAGTACCAAACTTCAACCATTAAAACAGCAGGTTGACAACTAACCTTAAAAGAGTGGCACGCTTCAATAATCCTCTGTCGTCAAAGTACCACAGGACGGGATGAAGGCAAACAAATTATATTAACATAAAAAAAAAGAAATGAAAACAGAAACAAGGACTTTCACTGTTTCATCGGAGAGTCCTAAAGCGAAGCCGAAACGATTAGGTGCCACTCAGAGTCGTCAATTATTCACGTTAAGCAATCCCTTCATGTTGTAATGTACACGAAGGGACTCTCTTAGTGAGTCGACTCTAAAGTGGCAGTAGATTTAAAAAGAAACAGTTTGTGTCATATGCATGGCTGGGTTTGTATGAACATGGCAGACATTGCATGTAGTTTGTATGGCGCATGCAAACTTACGCCCCCAATTATCGACTTACGTTTTGCGTGCGATGGGACATCGAGCGCCGAGCGCCGGCAATCGACATTATCGTTTGATAAACCCGTGTTACATGGGGATCGGACGGGGAATGACAAAATAAAAACAAATTAGTATCACCATATCCAAAAGCAGAATAAATTAAAAACCGCCATTTTTTTTTCAAATAATGTAGAGAAAATAAAAACTTGGGAATGTTTCATGCATCCAATAATCAAAAAAGGGATACTGTTACATAAAGCACTAGATAAGTCTTGAATAAAATAAAAAAAACTATTCAGACATTTTAAAAAATCTATTTTACATTCTGTTTAAACAATTCAATCCCTGCGATGAAATTCAGAGCTGGATTAAAACTGGAAATACATATTCACCACACTTGAATCAATACAATGCATTTCTGTGATGGTTACATATTATTCCAGTTGTAATACATCGATAATTCCGATCGCTGGACTGGAATAATGTATATAGGACAAAAATGTCTGAATGCCTGTAACTATTATTTTTTATTTCCGTTGGATTTTGTATTAAAAACATAAAACAGCACAAGTAAATTTCGATATGAGCTTTCAAAGAGATGCTGTACTGTACTGTCACACTATTCTGCTAGTGTGTCAACCTAGCATTCGGACGCTAGGTCAGGAATCTGTGTTTTTTTTTAATTTTACGCTCCCCGAGCTGTGTATTCAGATAGTTGTATATATAATGTGTGATCACCTTGTTGGATGTGAATATAGAGAGAAGGCCGCCGCGCTTCTTGACACGGTGTGACACGGTGCCGCGCGCGGCCGTCAGATGGTGCTGCGGCGGTGCCTCCTGCGAGTCCCGCCCCGACGCCGCCTCGAACCTGAACTCCTCGGGCGGCACGAAACCGGACTTGTACCTTTCTATCACTAATTGTGTGTCCTGTAAAAAATATCATGTAATTATTATAGACTTGCTTTTGCTCGTGATTTCGTTCACGCAAAATTAAAAAAAAAACCTATCTTATGCTCTATTCCTGTCTAGACTAGAATAGAGATGATTTTTATAGGAAACAGGTGATAAATGATTGTTAGATAAAATCCAAATTTCCCAATAAAAAAAAACTGTTGACAAAAAAATTAAAAACAATATTACATGTAACAGAAAAAAAAAGAGCGAACATTGGTAACACAATCACCTCTTTTTCATTAATACTATTAGCGGCTGTCTCCATTCCGTCAAGACACTGCATTATTATGGGGAAGACTTTCCTCTCCACGTCCACAGAACTTAACATGAAGTTCTTTATATTTTTGATTCTTTTCTCGTCCAAATCCTGTAACAAAAAACATGCCAAACATATTTCTATTTTTTAACGGAAAGCGATATACCAACCTAAAAAAATTACCATTTATTTTTATTATGAAAGGAAATAAACAAACAATGTCTCTCTAAACAATTGACCATATTTGATTTTATTCATTAACTTAGTTAAATTCTAAACACATGACAAATATTATTAATTTTAAATGTATCGGAGAAGTTTTAATGGTTCGAGATGGTCAATTGACTACTATTTTTATACAACGACGAAACAATACTTTGGACTTTCATCGCTATATATTGTATTTTAAAAATAAAATACCGTCAGAAATAGACGTAGATTTTAATTTGTCTCCACTCGACCTAGTTGGCGGCGCGCCAGGTGCATCGTGCACTCCGCCGATGCATTTCATCACATTGTTATAAAGTTCATGAGTCATGTTTACTTCTCACATCGGTTTAACGAAAATAATAATTTGGAAATATTTCACGCTACAGGAAACGGCCGCGTCAGGCAAAAATTGTCACGTTAAAATAAGCATTTTACGAAGACAAGTAAAGTATGACAGAAAAATTCTATAAGCTAACTAGTTGAATATTAAAAACATAACTGAATCTGATTACGTTCCATGCAACGTAACGCCGTTTTTATTTTTTTTTAGATCGACAAATAGAGTTTAATAAAAAAATCTTTTCGTTGGATGTTCAAAGAAAAGAATGACATATGTTATAAGATTGCTCAAGTAGGACTTAGGGTCCTTCAAGAAGCGAGCGTATTTATTTGTCAAAGGCCGGTAACGCATCCTCTAGTGTTGCGGATGTCCATGGGTGTCGACGACCAAGTTTGTAATTCCGCTGCACGTTTGCCCTCTTCTCTTATAAAAAAAAAATATAACTTTGTTCATCGGATGTGTTCACGTGTTGTTTAAGAAAGTACCTGAAGCTGTTTAAATACGTGCGGCAGCCGCTGTTCGTAGTGTTGCCTCTGTGCCTCATTCGTCTTGCGCAGCTGCTCTGTGTACTCCTGCTTGGCTTCCTCGCACGCCTGACCTCGAGCCTTCACGTTCGCTTTCTGTTTCTCCAACTCTGCTCGACTGTACACACAATTCTTTTTTAAACAACAGTTATTTTTCTAAACAAGAGCATTATCACATTAATACATCTTTAGACTTTTTGAATATCAATCGTTTTTATCGTTGACTGTACTTCATATCACTTTTGAGGGTGATTGTACATACGCGTATATATCCGTGAAAAATACTAAAGGAGTTCAAAGGGGCTTTTAGTTAAAGTGACGTGGCAAAACGATTAAGCGTAAAAGCGAGCCACGCCAGACAGAAAATGAAGACTCGCTAAAAATGATAACCTTTTATTTTGAAACTTGACGAAAATATCCAATCGTTCCGTCGTGCATACATCAAAAATCTTCGCTTCAAATAAAAAGAACGCTGAAGTACTAAATATAAATGTACAAATTATAATGAAACCGGCCGCCCCGCTGCTGCGCTGAACGGATGATTCATTTATCAAAATGAATAAAACACGAAGCACCCTCCTCGAGGGCAACTACCTACGAGCGTACAGATTAAAATAATCTTAGCCGAAAAATTCAAGCTTCATCAGGAAAATAAAACATTATTCTTTTAAATGTTATACCTTAGACTGAGGTCAGCGTCAGCCTTGTCGAATGTTTCGATTGCTCTCTCGGACTCGCGGGCGGCGCGCTCGTAGGCCCGCCGCGCTCGCTCCAGGGCGCCGATAGCCGAGTTGAGTACGGCCACTTGTTTGGCGCCTTCGTTTAAATGTTGCTGAAAATAAAACGATGAAACGGTCAAGTGTGGTGTCAGCTGTTAGCTCGCGCCGCGGTGGTTCATTGGTAGACAACTATTTTTATTAAATAAGAATGCATTAATTAATACAAATATTACCAGGTAACATCAGCTACAGCTTAATTTTCAAGCAAATCATGTTTCAATCTAGAAGTTCAAGGTTCGAGGTGTAGTAAGCTCTGCAACTTATTGAGTTTTGGACGTGATTACGCAGGCGATGTTATTTTGAATGTCTCTTTTTATTTAAAATATCGATCATTAAGTGGTAAAGTAGCGT
>JAODUI010000023.1:5813682-5839759 GCA_027563995.1 Papilio gigon
GTCTTGGCCTCCGACAACAAACGTCTCCAACCAACTCGATCTCGCGCCATCGCGACCCAGTCTTGGACTTGCAGCTCAGCTCAGGGCCTTCTGCACCTCGTCTACCCAGCATATATCACTACATCATTTATAATTTATGATCGTGAACATCATTTGCATCGTAATATTATGATGCGTGTTATTATGTATCTTTAGAAACTTGTTTTATATGAAATTTGAGATGGTACATTGACTTCAATCCTACTTGCGAATAGATTGTAAGTCTACACTTATAACTGTCCTTTTATTTTACTCCCTAATGACAGATCAGTTACGCGAGCAATACTCGAAACTGTATGATATTTGTGACGACAGAAATGATTATTATTTTTTCATCTTCCATTTCGAAAATTGTTATTCAACTTTCATTAAAATAATTACGTGTCCTTCAAAGTGTATTGATTCCAATTTTAATTGCTTGTCTAGATGAAATAAAAAAATATTTGTAACTCTAACAATTATAGAAATATAGGTTTTCGTACGATAAAAGGTCAAATAATTGAGGCATAAAAGGAATGTATGACCACACAACTATCGCCATCTCGCTAACATCAAACCTGGGGACTATGTACAGATACATAAATTTGCACTTGTATTTTATTTTCTTCCCTCTACCATTACCCCATCTAGTTCCTCGCAAAAGGGCCAGAGACCGAGTACTTTAGTTTGTGTGCGTGTCTGAGGGTTCCTTTGCAAACTTCTGGTGAAAACGTACCTAACATGTGGAATATAATTTCATTTTATAAAATTTAATAGCAAGTTATAAACAGCGTGCCAGTCTTTCTACAATTAGCAAACGTAAGTATAAATGATTTGTATCGTGACGTAGCTAGAAAGAGGATCGTTTGTCGTTTGTTCTTAGAATAATATACAATAGCGGATCACAAAATGCCAGCGCCGGCTTGTGAGCATTGTCGAGACACGCGCGTTTCCGCTTTCTCGTGGAAAAATGCGCGCTACACCGCACTGGAAAGTAAACGTAAGCGCGCATTACGAGAATATATCACGTTGCGAATTCTTTTTAACGCGCAAATGGATATAGGAGAATGGACCAGTTTAATACTGTTAGTTATAAACAGTCACGGATTACTGGGTCGAACGTTATTTTCTTTTTAATACGACGGATGAAATTTAATGACGTTCTTTTCTAAAATGTCTGTCTGGTAATGAAATGTTATCTGTACCACCGAGAAGCCGCTTTTAAGATTACTAACTACATTATCGATTTCATGAAAGTTGTCAAATATTATTGTTATAGTTGTATGGCGCGAATGTTTCTAAATATGCGTATCGAACATTTAGTATGTTGTTATAGACAAATGTAAATAATATCTATCCCTCAAGTAGTATTTGTTTGTAAATTCTGCGTGTTATATTATGTAAATAAACTCAGCGAATCTGTAAGCGTGTGTGACATAAATGGCAGAGGTACAGACTATAGGTCATGGCCAGAGACGTCGATAATATACCCTGTATTTTTAGATTCTAATTTCAAATCAATCAAATAATTTAGAATGTCTTATCACAGCTTGGCTAATTACCAAACATTGAGTCACACGACCTTCTATAAAATCAGTTCTACTATAAGATTTCAAACACAAGCAGTGTCATCAACACGAAGGTTTAAAACCATACTCCTGAAAGAAATAAACCATAAACCGTCAGTAGCTGGTCAATAAAGTCGATACATACAGAGATGTAAACATCGAGTGGTGGGCATTTGGCAGCGGCGGCAGACGGGCGCCGGCGGCTAAACAACACCCCCTTTGTCCGGCAATGGAATACTCACCATGTAAAGTCCACCATACACGCACCTAAATAGCAGGACAGGAATAATGCGATCTGTTGTCAGATAGACGTGTTAAATAAAGCTGCTACTCAAACCGTGACCTTATAATTTCATCGTGTAATCCTAAATAATAATCGTAACGATATAGTTGACGTATACCCAGCTATAAACGAACCCTCTAAAACTTGAGTGGCCTCAACCAAACAATAAACGTTTTTCAACTCATTATTTACCTTCGTCGTTTGTATTGGTTTTGTTTTTGTGTTTAAGTTTAATTCAATCATTATATTTAATTTACATTTGCAAGCAGATGTTCTCACAAAGAACCGTCGAAGTTACGCGTTATAAAGATTTTAAAGTACGATTACTTGATTTATAGTATACATTCAATGTTGGTAGTGTTTATAATTTAAAAAACAAAACACGAAATAGAAACAAACTATGCACATTTCTAACAGCACTGCTCGTCGCATGAACAAAAAACTACAAACACAACTTCGCCTTTGGAACTGGTATAAAAAATGAGAAAAAAAAATAATGATACTGGCGGGAAACGAAAATAATGTGAATAAAAAAAGGCGAGGAAGGAAAAATGTCGTGAACTGAGCGCCGAGAAGGTAACAACAAGGCAGATGTGCATAATTTCACAGTCGAGAGACGCCGCGGCGGTCAGCGCTCGGAGCAGGTGCACCGACTTTTATATGCATTAATATGTATATTTTCAACACGATGTAAGAGGTTACATTCTTGGCTAAAAAAAAAACAAAAAAACATCCATAACAACGGTCTAACATGTCAAGAACCTTAATCGAAAAGATTGTCACTTAAAATAATTTGATATTTACATAAACGGATTTTCACAACTCTAAGCGACGCCAAATTCGAGCCTTGCAGCGAACTCTAATAGTCGCCACATACCACTTCGACTTTTGTTGTAAAAGAAACGTTAACACATAGTGTAATGTTTTGTATTGTTTTATTAATTATCTTAAGTAATATTATCTTGATTTTAATGTACTTTTTTATTACATCTCTGACATCACCCTATAATAGCGGCTTGCCAACTTCACTACACATAGCACCATCTGTACTTAATCGGGTTACCTAATTAAAAGAAGATAGATTGCTTTCCAATTTCCTCTCCATCAAGTCCACATACTAAGGAACGGTGTGTACATTTTGCATAGCAGTAGTATAATTTTACCCGACTCAAGATGAACCTACTATGGGTATCGTCGTTTATGTGTACACGGTTGACCTACAGCATGTCAAGCGTGACGCCCTACTTCAAAGAAAGGTAACACCGGGGCAATGAAGACTTTAATACTAAAATAGAGTAGCACATTCGTATAGTATAAAGAGATTTCTCTATGATATATCTAACAGTAATTTTAATTTACGTTCCATTGTTCCATTTATTTTTTCAAAGTACAGATTTTATTTCACAAATTACTTCTACTAAACAAAAAACCACAGACAAAACTTGTACTTATGGACAGAAGTTTCATATTTTTATAATTCAAAGACTAATCTATTACAGTCATAATATAATTAAAACATGCTATTCAAGACGATAGTTATAATTGCTTATATTCATCAGGTTGTTTGTAATTGTGACAAGTCAAACATCTATTGAACGGCATTTATAGCACCTTCAAATATTTATCTTATTCCTTCCTAGCTGGTGCTCAAACAAATTACTGACAGAGTACAGCCACTACTGATAAATTGTGATTTACTTAATTGTAGCTTTAGCAAATAGTATATCGAACGAATCTATTCACAAAAATATTTCATACATTACGACACTTGTTGTCTATTCTGGCTGCCCTAGGCGGTCATTTCTGAGGGGCCAATAGAGTCACAGACTGACGAACACAAAAAAGAGTGTAATTACGAAGTATCTACTTTACAAACTATTGAAAGTATTAACTAGCCTTGTCTTGAACTGCTCTTGTCGCCTTATTAGTGAACACTCGTCCACCCACAGCCATAACTAAATAAACTTAATACTTAATAAAGTTACATACTGCCGCACTTTGAATTGTTATTTGCAAACAAAGCGATTCCCTTAGTGTAGATTCCACATCATAACCTACACTAAGGGAATCGCTTAGTTTAAAATCGTTTACTTTGTACTACACCACTTAATGATGTAGCAATTCATCATGTCATGATAATTACAACATTTTAATCATACACTTTCTTCGAAATAGAAAATTCTTTTCATACATTACGATAATGACGTCAACCGGAACCGAAACCTCAATCCGACGTTTATTTTTGTTTCGAACAATCGTGACGAATGTAAAGTCAATCTCTAATAGCCCTCACAAAAATGTAGCTTTTATGATTAATAAAATTCGAAGAAAAACGATATATTATAGATGTAAAAACGTCGTTAATCTGTGCAGGCGTTACAATAAAATATTCAAGTATGAAATTGACCTATAAAACTTTTACCTTAACATAGAAATGGTATCACAAACATTAAATTCTAATAAAACTGATTAAAATCACAATTTCAAAACCATCTGATACTATGTTGTTCCAAAGGACAATTTTGCCTGTGCAACTCAGAACATTAATGAAACGAGGTCTTAAAGTAGTTTTTTTAACAGGTGTCTTTGGATGATGATAGAATCTTCCAGTTATAAAGTGAACAGTGAATAGTGATATTGCTAAAAATGTTTATACTAAAGTTTTACGCGTGCAAATAAGGGATACTCTAATAAATTTCATATTAACACTACCACTCAGAGTCGGTTATTGGGCGCTAAGGGTGATTATTTGCGGATGATTTTTATAAGAAATTAAAAAAAAAGTATCAAACAGATTTGAGTGTAGCAGTTATTTAAATTGTGATAAGCTAATTACCTTCCGAATTCTTTGGTACAGATAAGGCTGTCTCACATAAAGTACAAATTAAATATCGATATGGAATCAACGAGGAAGCAGCGTCTGTCCGATGACCCACGGGAGCGTTAACCCAAACGAGGCCGTCCGCGATCGCCTCGCCCTAAATGCGTACACACGACCAGGTCCACAAACCAGCGATACTAGACCTCTCGTAAACATACCCGAGTTTAAAAACGTACAATTTATTTAAAGAAACCGAAGCATACGTAATGGGTCGTTCAAAGTAAACAATATACATGAGAAATTCGTTAGTCAATGTATAACAGTGTGTAGATGTGAGGAAACATGCGCATGTACATTGTAAACACAACCATGTAAAGTTACAAATAATAAATTAAGTCGGGAATGATTCGTTTTCTGATCTATTTCTATTCGACTTCATTTACATACGATGATCAATGCTGCAAGTCTCTGCTTCCGTATTCCAACAACACCATAGCTATCAAAAGGAAACTAAATTTGTTTAAACAAAATTATAGTTAATTTATAACATAGTTATATTTTCCTATACAAAATTAACCTAAAACTTTTTTTGCGCTACTTATTAAATTAATTAACAAGGATAAGAAATAAAATGCTAATTTCGAACTTTTCACATGCATATATGCTAATTTGTTTGTTATTTATTCATCTCGATTAGTGCATTTATTAGTAAACTACACATAAAATAGTTTTTACAACAACCGTTACCTACATCTAATAGCTCTTAATCTATAATAAAAGAAGTTCCATACGACAATAAATAAATAAAACTGGGGTAAAATCAACTTTCAATGGTCCGCATGTCCCAGATTCACATTAGTATAATTATAAAATCGTGTCAGTAAAATAAAATTTAAGATGGAATTATTTCAAACATTATAGTTAGTATATATATAGTATAGCATAAAGTAGTACATAGTAAACGTAATCAATATCTTGAAGTCTAGATCAAAAGCGACGTGTCTCATTTGTCGTAGCCGCAAACTTCGTCACGTCAAACTCTACTTGTTTTCTAAGAATTATTAAATCATACCCTGACTTACAGACCCCGGCATAAACTGAAGTCGAACGTAGTCTACTGAATTATAATATTTTATTGAATTACAAGGCTGTGTGTTTTATTATTGATTCGTCAGGTACCAAATATGGATACCCTGGATCGAATCTAAAACGACGTATCAATTTCTTCTGATGTAATTGTAATTGTCCAATTGACCACTGAGATATCTATCTTACAATATATAATTATATATTTAATTAAATTATCTCTGTTATAAAGCGATGTTTACCGTACAAGTATAGGTCGACGATTCCTTCATTCATAATTGTATTCATTGATCATTTCCAAAGGCCTTGTTAGATTTTTTTATGCTATTGTAATTTTTATTTATATTCTAAGCTGTAATGACTTTTTATTTCACTTTAAAATACCAATATGATGTGTGCTCTATAATCGAATAATGAATATGTTAACGAATCTAAAGTCAGTAGGAACATATTGTGAATCTCTTTTCTAGGGAGAGAAAACCTCTTAGAAAAGAAGCCTCGATGGTATCCGATTAGATACGAAATTTTCGAGTTTTCTACAAGTGTAATATTAACACATTATAAAAAAAAAACTTTTAGAAAACATAAAGAAAAACCTACATGCATTATATCTAATTAATATTACTGACATTCGAAGGTAGGGAAAGTTTGATAACACAGTAATGTGTAAAGAAGGCAAGGTTGTACGCATGTAATGCAAATATAGTATACTCGTGTATCGTCCGCGGCGGATACCGACCGGTTGCATTTGAATGAATTTGACATTTTTAATAATTGAAGCATGCGGGCGCGGTGCCGGATGCGCGTATCATATTTAGTATAGTATTTGTGTTAAATGAGAAAATTACAAATTCCACAATATGTTTGATATTCCACGTGAAGGCATTGTACTCGTACACTGGTAATTAGAAGAAAAGTGGAGCAAATACTACAATGGTTAAGTGTATCCCCGATCATATGTTGGTGAGTTCGAATTCCGCCGAAGATTGGAAAAAATTATTAATAAGTAATAAAAAAAACATAAAAAATATTAAAATTAAGAAATTCGAAGGCATAAAGTTTCTTAAAATGCATTTCGTTAGATTTCTAATTTAACAATAACTTAAGCGCTTTTATCGCTTTGCGTTCGAAATAAAAAAAATAATGAAACGGAAATCCTTTGCTACTTTTGTTTGAACTAATTTAAATTAATGATATAGAAGCATAGTTTTTGTTTAGCAAACTTTATAATGTAAAAGCAAAAGCTGACTGCGCTGTAAATACATTTTAAAAACGAGCGGTAAGACAACTTTTACAAGTTCCGTTAGTTCGCTATTTATTAGTCAATTGGTGTTCCTATTAAATGCTAAATGTGAGAAATTTAAATCAAAATATCTGCATTATGCGCACACTAACACATTGCATTTGTCTTTATATTTCTTTATTTATAATTCAACTTTAATTTATAAGATTTAAACTAATATTTTATGTATCATAAGTAACTAAATTGAGAGCGTCGGTGTCGTAGTTGCTAGGCGCTTGACCGGACCGGACCGTACTGGACATTGTCCACGTTCGATCCCCGCCACTTACTCATGCGTTTTTCCATTTTCGAATTGCATATGTACATTATACGACGCTCTAACGGTGAGAAAACATCGTGATGCAACCTGCATATATCGGCGAAGAAATTCAAAGATATGTATGAAGTCAACCAACACGCAATGGGCCAGCGTGGTTGACTATGGCCTAGTCACCCCTTTAGGGTCAGCTCTGAGCTCCTCGGTGGGGACTTATAGTGAGCTGATGGAGTAACTAAATTTGTAAAGAAGATTTAGCAATGTAATGAATAATAATAAAAAATAAATAATAAAAAAATGTAAATAAAAACATTACACAACTTTACTATGACACGAATTGTGTACCTTTATCCACGTCAGGCAGTAATAGCATCTTTATAAAGGTATTTTACGTTTCGTAGGACGCATGCCGTCTGCCGCGTCCTACGAAACCGCACCTAAGACAACGCCAGTTCCCGCATAACTAATAAGCTTCCTTCAATTATCTTATCTTACTGTTAGCCTTATCACATCCACATAATTCACTACAATTCATAAATAATTACGTATTATGAAAAATATAAAATGATCTCATCGGTAGATGTAATATATTTTGTAGTAAACAGTCAACTGGTAGGTACCTAAATAAATTAATTAGCGTTAAATTAATACTTGTAAACAAGTTTAAAACCTTTGAATACTTCCGTGTATTCTGAAATATAGGTTTAATATGTTTTTTTTTAATTAACTTTATGTTCATAACAACAATTAACACTTAAAAGGAAATATGTACTTTATACACAAGTGCACAATAATGTTTGGCTTCGCGATTCCTTTCACAAACGAGCCTTGAATCGTAATCTCGTTAAACAGCTGCTAAGATATATAAACTGCGATTCGCGAGATCGTTCAAAACATTCTCAGGCGAAGTACGCAATCGTAACCTTACAAGGTGAATCGGTGCACACAAACTTCATATTAAACATTCGAAAAGATCAATAAACACGCACAAACACTATGCCTTTTTTTATAAAATAATAGTAGACTTTTGTTAATTTACTTATATTTCATGTGATCATTCTTGTTGAGCATGAAACAGTTTGTGTTAGGATATGGTCAACACCAATGGTCGAATGGCGGGGTTCGAACCCACGACCACTAGATCGGTAGTCCGCACCCTTAACCATTAGGCTAATGGCGCTTCGATATTATATAGCGGTTTTAGTTTTAAAATAAACAAATATTCTTTTACTAATTGCAACAGAACAACTTGAGTATGGTGAATTAGCAAGATTTTTATTTCTGTCTATCTCGATATCGTATTAGTAAGTGCTGAGATTTCTAAACAAAATATGAAATCTTTTCGTTCTGCTTTCACGATTTACGCTTTAAACAAACATATTAAGAGAAAATACATTAGTCTACCCGTCTTATATTATATTTAACTTTAATACAAGTGATACAAAAATCACGAAATAAAATTCAAATTTACCGAAACCAATCATAGCCAATGCTAGGCCATTATGAGAAATGATTACACACATAAATTTGAATGGCTTATCTCGAATTTTATTGACAAAATCATTAAACTCAATATCAAGGTTGCGTCGATGATGACTATAATAAATAACAAAAGTGAGTCAGGCGTGAGACGGAGAGACGCATCGCCCACTTGCCTCCAGTGGCATGCCACTTTCGCTACCACATTATAATGTGAAAACTCGACCAGCAACCAGATGAAGTAGCTACCTCGGCCTACATGTGTCGCGCTGACCCACCGACATATTGATACCCATTACCCATAACCCATCGTAGTACTTCCCGAGATAAGTGTGCTGCACGCCTTATCTCGCCGGGGTCGACGTATTTGCGTACGCAACACGATAAAAATATAAAACGACATATATACGAGGCGACTGTTTGTTAACGTTTTGCAATCTATACTAAAATATACTATCGCTGCTCAACGGCCATCGCTCCCGCCGCACTGTGTTTACATACTGAACTTATGTCATATAATGTAATCGAGTAATGTAAATATTTTCATGATATATTTTACGAAGATATTATGTTAAACATGTTGTGATTACCAAATTATTAATATTCATTATCAATATAACTCAAGTTGCATACAAAATGACTAAATAAGTACAATAGGAAAAACGCTGTTTGCATTTGTTTTACTACCAAGTCAGATTAAAACATCTTTTACTTCCCGTCATTCAATCGTTTTAAAAATACGTTAAACAATTTTTAATACCATTAGTTATGTATAAGGTTTATAAAGACAAAATTGTTTATGGCTCAGTTTGCGCGGCGATAAAGAGGAATTTAATTACAAAAGTTATTCAGGCCATCTAGTTCGTAAAGAGCTACAAGCTTAAGGCGGGCAGACTGAAATGAAATAGGCCATCGTTTGTATCGATCTCTATACAACGTAGCAATGAGAAAAAAAATCAACATTTCTCCACACCATAACCCACACAGAAACAACGTAACATCTCACTATTTTTACCATACAGAGTAATCCTTTCTTCTTTGAAGTCAAGGACTGAATTTTAATGTTTAAAATAGAACTAGGCTAGAATTTATTACTTAAACGACTAAAACTTACAATATGATTAGTCTTTCGTCTTTTAATCTTCAATTGTTATTAGACTGTCCTCGTTAAAACAAAAACAAATAAATTCAGAATATTCTATCGTAACAATCGTTTTCTATCAATTACTTGTACTATTAGGTTGAGAATCCTTTGGAATTATCTCTGTAATAGTGAGAGATAAGGCCAGATCTCCGTACATATTTAATAATATCCCAACGGGCTGCTTGTAAATAGTCAAGGTAAGTCGTTGTCGCGTTTATCTAATCAAACGACGCGTCCAATCTAACAGTATGCGAAGATTCTCACGACCGCTAGTATGAGATACGACAAACGGAAAAATATTGAAATTCTATACCCAATGCCACTACGTAAATATAAACAGAATGCGATTGTTACCTTATTTGTACATGAGCGAGAAATAAAGGAATAAGTAGTAAATAAGCTGGCTACTTCTCTGTACAGAACATACTATAAAAGTAAAGGCTTGCTTATTTCGTCGTCATAAAATATTTCTCAATTTAACAAATCAAATATTCAAATACATTTTATCCTGCCTGCTGGAATAAATATTTGTAATAACAAGATAGTTTATCATCTCGTACATTGCATTAAGAATTTCAGGCTACAATTCTAAATTACTTAAAATTCACCAATATCCCACGTTTCCTTTTATCGAGGGATCGATAAACACGAGTCAAACATAACCCCGCTAAGTAAACATGCCTGTTTCCTTGTTTATTACAGATTATAACGACCTCTAAGTACATTAGACAGGTATGATTAAGCTTCATAACACCGAAGCAGACGGTCGCTGGGGACGGCTCGGTTAATTAAAGTCTCGACGTCAATGAATACGCAAGTAACGATTACTAACCCGCCCTTTGTACGCAAGTCCCAGCAACACATCCATTACGTCAATCATTTCATTAGAAACGTCAACACAAAGGTATAGTTTGGTATTTGAAGAAACACTAAACACGTCGGAATATTTATACATTATCAGATTTAACAATGACCCGGTTTCAGTTACAAATAAAACAATAAGAAGTCAATCAGTAGTAAAAGCTTTTACCTCACTCCATCGCTCAACAATATGAAACACAAATAACAATTATTTACAGTTGATTTTGGCTAAAATTGTACAAAAGTTATAGATTGATTAGATACAACAGTAACAATGCAACTGGTATCAGAGGAATAAATATTATGAGTTATTGAAAAATTCAATAAAGTGTTAAGTCGCGACCTCGGAGCGTCTATCTCCATCTGTCACAAACTAAACAGATAACACATTCATGGTCAACTGTTTAAGATTTTTTTTTATTGTCAACAAGTTTTACTCTTGAGCTATTTCATTAACAAAAGAACTAAGCAAAGTTTCGTTTACTAGAGAACGTCACGTACTTCTTTTTGCGTTAAGGTTGTAACAAAAGGAGTTTTTAAAACTTAAATAAATACAATATAAATCATCCTAGTTCCCATAAATGTCAGGGTTTCTAAGCACAGATTTAAAAGCTGTTTGTAAATATTACACAGTTCAGTTTCCTTTCTACTAATGAAAATGTTTAAGAATAAAATAGTATTTCATTCAAGATTACTTTAAAACCATACTAGATGTAGGATGTCCTGCAACTATCATACCTTGCTATGTCGCATCCTTCCGAAAACGAGTCTTGTAAAGTTCGCGAGGCAAACAAAGGATCAACGAGTGCGGTAAACGAGTGGAAACGGAAAAGAGTGCGAAACTAGAGAACGGTTAACATGGAAATACTTCCAGTTGGAGAGATGCCAAGTGACTCAGAGCTCTCTGAGTAAGCCGGCCCAACGGTGGCGCCAACATTGAACCGATCAATATGCAATACTTTAGATCTTTGTATAATTAAAAGCGACCTTTGTTTCTCTTTTTGAACGATACAATAACAATGGTTACCTACGGTCTGATTACTAATTGACACTGGCTGGTCAACAATTTTATCGAATATTGATTGACAATTAAAAAAAAAGATAAGTAGAACGCACAGTATAACACGATCAAACAATGCAATGCCTAGGTCACTTATCACTTATCTATTTGATCTAAAGTTACTCATTTTACGCATGTTTATGAGTCATAACAACCATTAAGATTTATTTCGGTATTCATCTCAGTGTTTTGCTCAAGAAATATTTCCCATCGATGATGCAAATTACGTTTAATGAAACTGACATTGGCAATGTAAAAATTGCGTTACAAAACGTCGATGAGCTGCGAACTCTAGTTACGTCAATTGTAACTACCCACCGGAAATCGAAACACTAGTTAGCGAATGCGCTAACTTAATTATTCCCAATGGTAATTATCAACTTGGAAAGTTCTACAATTGTGGGTGTGTTGTGAAAAATCTATAAGATAGTGAGACGATATCGTTATCTCAAATAAATAACAACACGTTTATATTGTAGTATCGTTTTCAAAGTACACGTGAGGAATACGTGGAAAGAGCTCATCGACAATTCAACGTTTTTTGTGGCATTGTTTTGTAATCGAAGTCTGTATCGAACCTTGAGTTGGTTGTACGTTTTTTTTTGAGAAAACTTGAAACTTACACGATATGCACTAACAAAAGAAGTGTTGGAAGAACCTTTTTTTATAATATAATCATTATTTAAACTCCTCTTTATACATGAAAGTCTACTCTATGTATACTGGAAAACTCACTACTGTAGAAAATTGCCGCGTCTGAAAGTGGTTGAGAGGACATCGCCCAGGTAAACACAACACTAAGATATCTCCTTTTCCAACCCTCTATTTGTAAGTTAGGTAAATATAGCATGCAACCCGTTATCTTTATATTGGTGTCTTATGTTTTAAACAGTTTAGTATATTGACAAAACGGAGGCAACATTTTAATTAGATCTTAAACGAATCCAAAGTCGTGCCGATCTTTATTCACCCCCGGTAACTATCACTTCATTAATCTATTTTCAGTTATAGCAATAACAGTACGTATAAAACACTGGCTGGGTGTCTTAAACATGTACTTTATTTTTTAAACACACGACGATTGATTTAACGAGTGTTTTACGAGAAACGGAGTCGCAATCAAAGTGGTTGTAACACGGACTAGCGGGGAGAGAGCTTCAAAGGTGTACAAAACCAAACATTCGAGTGAACAACCTCGAACTTGACCACGCATTAACTAACGTATGTAAACATGTACGGTTCTGGCAAATGAAATTTCCACTGGGCAGAGCATCGCTTCCGCGTCTGTCCACCGTCGACACGTGCCCGGACAGATCCGCTCGGTCAACGCTCATATAAACATCGCCCGTTAGGCCTTTAACAAACGGTACGTTTGTTCATAGTAATTAATTGCCTTATTAAAGGACACTTATTACATGTTTCACATGGCGGTATTTTCAACTGATTATATCGTGTCTAATTTCTTAAAGAATACGTTAATATAAACATACGTCTTGTGTAAATCCAGACTTTCTATTTGAAACACTTCACAAATCATACTATTGTACAAACATACTTCAAGCTGCTTAAATACAATATTTAAACATTAATAGCTTACCAAATACCCCTCCAAACAGTTTAATTGATTTTTGTTGCATTTCTTAATTACTATTATTAGCAACTTGCCAAAAACATGTTAATTTCATGACTTATTAACGTGGGCCGGATGTATCCGCAGTCAAAACTATTTGGTATTAATCAATCTGCATTACATGTACTATAGATTTATACTACCAATAAATGGTTAGCGTACTTTATATTTCATCGAGTTTATTTTTTTTATAAGAGAAGGGGACAAACGACCGGCGTGATCACAAAGGTGATCATCACAGCCCATGGATATTTGCAGGAATAGAGCAATCACAGATGAGTTGCTCGCCTGGGAACAAGATATACGCTCGCTTCACTTTATTACGCCAATAAAAATTACTCTAGACAAAACTAAAAAGCATAACGGCCGGCATTTTTCTGCTTTTATTAATTAGCTAATAAAAACCGATGAGAACTGTACGCACAACTTAACACGCTGCATTCCAATGTGCGGGCAGCCTAAAGTTTTTACAAAACAAGTAAACACATGCTTGTATGCCTTTATACGTCTAATCAATGGCGGAACTGCTTTCTTTCACATTATTAGAAACCACCTTCATATCGTACTATATTTATAACTAGGATGTTAAGATTTTCCACTTCGAAGCATCGCATCATAGCTTACTTTATTGTCTTGATTTATATCGACCGGGGAAGCACGTCTAAGCCAAAAAAATCATGCTTGGGATATATTTGGGATAAATTACTCAACCTAAAATTTCAAACATGATTGTACAGGCCAATGTACAGCAGTGGCAAGACAAAGGATGATGATGATGAGATCGATTGACAATATATTTAACATCAATAGCGTTATTCAAAGAATTAGATGTAGTTTTAATTATATATGCTTAGCAAGTTGCCTTTTCTTTTAAATACCACAAAGATGTAATAAATAAGGATTTACGTTTGACTGGAAAGGAAACTTGATACGACACGTATACGATTACACCTTTGCAGTCTGGATTTTCCCGGATTTGTCGCAGTTGCAAAACCGACAGTGACATGCGAAATAGGTATTTAAGTTAACAAACTTGCGTCACGTTTTCTGGTGTCGTCTTATTCAAGCTTATAAACATTCAGTATTGTTTTAAGAACATTGACTAATGAACAACTTCATCAAAATGTGCACAATTTAAATATCACAATCACAATTTAAATATAATAATATATAGCCATAAATCCCTAATACAGTAAACAATGTTTTTTTTTTAAATTAAGAAATAAGCTGAAGTAATAAAAATCTACGATATGCTATTTACTTCAATTAGACACATATAAATGACGTGAACCAACCCGTATTGGGCCAGATTGGTAGACTAAGGCCAATCACCCCTAACTTGGTTAAGTTCCAAGCGCTTACAGATTTGCTGACGTCACATTATATCGTATTTATTATAAGTAAACATGGCGAAGCTAATAATTTAATAAATTTAATAAGAGAGGTTGGACTAAAATAGTACATGTAAGCAATTAAAATTTCCCGCTAGACTACGTTTCTCTTTTGACCAAAAGTGGCTCTTACGTTCTTGAAAAGTGGGTAATTTAAATTTGTTCAAATTTAAGTACTATGTAGTGACCGTAACGTTGGTTCACTGTTAAAAAAAATAAAAACGTTAGACTAGCTATAAACTTTAATTTACCTTAAAAAAACATTTTTTCTTCTGATTATCAAACTATGACAGTCATCGGACATCGTTGTATTGTGTTATATAAAAAGAAAATTGCATATAAAAATGCGATTAAAACACATAGCGAACTTTTATCTCAACGACAATTATCAGTTTGATATTGACTGATAACATAGTTACCAAACAAGTCCGGACATAAGGACAACGGGTATTAAATCATTTGCTACATTGTGTGACAGCGCGACAGGCTCGTCGCCCGGCAGTCACGTGACGTTCATTAATTACTTCCTTGCGGGTACACTGCAAAAAATTCTAACGGATCATGACAAGGAAATGCTTGAGAGCCTGGCTGCGACATAATCTGTCTCATCACAGAGGTCAATGAACTAGAGAGCGCAGTGTAAAAAAGCAATTAGCGACAAGCACACATTCAAGATTTTCAAACAATTCCGGGTAGACAGAGGCACCGCTTGCGGTAAGCTTACCACATTACGCCGGCCTCAAGTATACGCAAATGATTTCATCTTGCATAATATCCGTAGAACGGAAAGAAGGCTTCCGATATTCGATCCCATGACCATATATTATACAACCGAAGCCAAAAGCTTCCGCTGTACTAATATAACAAAATTTAACTCCAGTAACACTAAAAACACTACAAAAATTTCAAAAGAAAACAGAACTCTTTTCCAGCAGTTGTTATGGCAATCAGGTGTTCTAGAATTTCACGTTAGATAGAACAAAGTTACGTTAAAGGAAGTGTCTACGTTCAGTGGAAAGTGGCCACGCCTTAATAACATGTATATTGCAAAATTTCGTTTTAATAATTCCTAGATGCACATGTTGCTATAATTTTTTTGTCGTGTATCGCATACCACAAAATGTTAATTGTTTTTATTACGTCGCGTCACCTCGTCAATTAATTTGGCACTAGGCCGATAACAATTGTATAACAGTTGCAATTGGAATTATAAATAACGTAACAGGTGTTGCTTTTTGTAACAGACATTGACCTTGGTGTTTAACTTCTATGTCCCAGTGCGAAAGTCACCGTAACAAATCGTGACTTTACGTTACTCACTAGCAGAGAATGTTACGTAACCGTCGATCGTATATACAGTTGTTGCATTGATCTTTATTACACTAGAAATCGATTCATTTGCTTCGTAAATTGTCTCATACGGCCCCCATATTAATTGTACGGGCCAATTGCACGCACACAGTGCGACCATGGCTCTATTAAATTGTACCGTGCAAAGAAACTAGTTAGTTCTAGTAATAAACATTTAATGAACCCATAATGACAGACGAAGTACACATGGCCCTGGATAGGAAAGATGGTTCATGTCTATATGCTTAGTTACAAATTGAAAACGACCAGTGAAAACATTCCAGTAATTTAGGTGCCGTTTTAACACAAATTCTTCCAATTAACCGCTAACGCGTAATTCTTAAATACACGCTTGTTCTCAACTAATTGACGAAGCGCGGTTCACTTTGCAAAATTTCGATAAAACGGCATTTATCAAAATAAATTAAGCAAACATAATCAATATTATGCAAATCTATACTATTTCAAACAATTAAATTTGTGAAATTGCTTTACGCCATAATCATTAGGACAATCTCCATTACAAATCACCGAGTCTCGTATCTTCGTTGATTGCAACACGTAGTGCATTGGAAGGAAGCTTTGCATGGCGGCGTTCGTGACATTTAGATGTTTGAGGATGGCCCAACCGCAGTGTGGCGGAGACACGGCGCTCGTTACATTTGGTTACACTTTCTCTAAACGACCATCTAACGAGTCGGAACATTCGCGAGCCATGCGCACGAGGGGACTGTGAGAATCTTGGGCGCATACAAACGATCATATTTGTATATGTTGCGTCAAAGAAAGTAATAACATAATGTGAGTGTGAAGAGCGTTTCCACAGAGCCAAGTACATAAAAAAACCATAGACCAAGTCAAAATATATTAATGCATTATTGGTTGAACCTATAGCAGATATTTTACAACCGGTGTTGATATTATCTGTTTTTTTAGCGAAATTACAATCGAGATTCACTAAAGGCATTTTCATTTTTTTTCCTAAAAAAAAAATGTGGACTAATTAAAAATAAACAATATTATTACAAAACTAGTAAACTTACAGTATATGGCATCTTCATCGTCAATCGAATTGTCTAAACTTAACTCTGAATAAAGCGTACTAAAACACAGAGTGTTCACAGTGTTTTTACATTAATATTATTGATTATAAAAAACACAACGATACACTCTCACTGTTAACACTAGCGCTTCCAGCACTGCAATAACCTTAGAGCATTTACAATGAGAAGTATCAAGCGTGGTATAATTATAACAATATACATAGAAATGAACATAACCGTGATTGAAATGAATTGTGCGGCAGATAATCTATTTATTCATTTCTATTGACTCATTACATAAAGCCAGCTTCACATCTTCAGTTTCAACTGCACAGTACAACTGTACACACTTGCGTGCGTCAAAATTGAGAACTGTACAATTTAATTGACAGTCAAAACGCTGATAGCGTAAAGGTCATAGGTACGGACTATCGATCAAGCTGTCATGGTTTCGAATCCCGTCATTCGACTATCGTCATGAACTATATCTTGACACAAGCTTTTTCAAATTAACCAGGAATTATTACATGAAATATTAATACATTAACAAAAATTCTACTAATATGTCATAAAAAAAACGCCTGGATTGTTCAGTGTAAAGGTGTGTAAAGGGACTAACAGTATTAAAGATTTATAAGGAAATCAATGTAAGGTTCGATAAACAAATACCTTCTCGCAATGTAATATACTTGCATAACATCATTATGTGCCGTCTACATACCTGCATATATAATCTTTAATTAATACGTCGGATGTAAATTGCGATCTAACAAGCTAAACACCAAGTTACAAAGTTATTGTGATATCAAATCCCACGACTTAGAAATCGAAAGTTAATCAATTTCAACTAAAATATCCTTGATAAGGAAAATATTTTGAAATGGAGAAACGTATTAAGTAAAACGATAAGCGACGATAATATTAAATGGCTGTTGCGCATTCTGTCTTTGGAACGGAATTTAAATTTCTCTAAACGTGTTCACATCATCGACATTTGGCTTTCAGAATTAAGAAACAAGTTATTGTGTTTTCTACGATCACATTGTCATAAACAGACTGTTGTATGCAGTAAAATTGACATTTAACACTAAGAATAATTCTTCGAATGTTGTTTGCCAAATTGTTTGACCAAACTTGCACAATCATATTTCATAAAACGATCGTTTAGGGATTCACAAAAATAGCACGGAGAATGTTTTGCAAACCGACTTGGACGTTCATCGTTAACTGATCTTCAACTTTAATTACATTACTAAAGAGTCAATTTCGTTTGTGTTATGTTTCACCAGCTAATACTCCATACATAGGTTCGTATTCTGGTTTAACCGGTTTAGTACTGGAGCCGCGAATGGACCTGCCGCCCGCACGCCAAATGAGGCGCGCGCCTGCATCGCAAATAATGGCCACTCGCTTTGGACATATGCCAGAGGATATGAAAATATGTACCGTTTCCTTTATATATTACACATAAACTACCCACAAACTCGCATCTCTACTCAGAAATGCATCAACGTATTAAGATCATTTACATCAATATTGTAACATACATTTTGCTAACCAGATGTTCACGTTGCGTCGTTCTATCATAGAATCGATAGGTTTTTTATGTATTCATTATTTGACCACCAAAATTCTTAATTCTTGTTTGACGCATGAAATGAAGTATTTGAGAGCTTCGGAGACAAGTTTTGGAAACTTAACTCAACATTCACAAATTCTATTCAATAAATTTATAACACTTTATTAATGAGTTTCTACTACAATCATAAAAATATCAAGTTTATGATAGGTTTTAATCTTAATTAAGTTTATTTTGACATTTGATAAAAATATTTTATTTGATACAACATTTATATTATAATATTAGAGACAGTACTAAGATAGTCTAAACTTTACCGATGTAGATTAGAACATCGCTAAGCTTTCCAAAACTAAAAAACTACGAAACAAACCTCTAAAGACAAGTAAAACGAAACACACCTAATTACATATTTCAATCGTGTACTTATCAATAATCTATCAAGACCGAAATATCTTAATGGGCAACACTAAAACATTGTGGATAGAGAAGGTGGGGCAACACTGAAATATTTCACACAGCTCCGACATAAACGGCCTCGCCTAGTAATCCGAGATTATTGTAACCTAATTAGGCGCGATGGCTCATCGGCGACGCCCTTGTCAAGGAAAATACTTACTTCTCATTTTATTGCCAATCTATTACCGCCATTAAAAAATACATCAAACAGGAGATATTTCATATGAACACAACATATTATTTTTTAGATTGTGAATGGATTAATTGCAACCAGTAGAAAAGAAACTGAAGTCGCGGCTTATCCCGAAAGCTCTGTACAGCCTTGATAAATTATTTAAATAACATTTCAACATGACATGTTACATTGTTTAATTCCGATCTTATTAACTATATTATTATATTAAATTTAATTCTTTATCTGAGTTATAACTACTGAAATTATTTCAAAAAATCTATTGTACTTTAGGATTTTGACATTTCGAAAATATATCCGTGACGTGTAATTTACATTACCAATAAAATTGTATTTGTATTTCTATTTATAAATAATCAAGTTTTACCTAAACTTGGCAATTCGTTCGACTTACATCATAAACATTATTTTGTACATACTAAAAGTACAAATCGAGTACCAAACGTTAAGTCGTGTTACAAGTTCAATCATCCACCAAATTTTCATAGCTTTAATTTAAAAATAAATTGTTTTTTATTTCATCTGAATAACTAAACATGAAGAACTCGTGGTGACGTCGCCATGTTGGTACCGACCAAATTCGGAAAACCAGGATCAGATTTCGAATTGCGCATTCAGCCAAAGCCGTGACTTATTCGGTAACTTACAACTCAGGAAACAAGTATTGTACTTAAACAATAAGATGAAATCAGGTTCACATAAGTATGAAGTATTCGTCGTTTTACTTCTACTGTAATGTAAGAACTTATAGTATTGTATTAAGTGACAGTTAAAAAATATTCTTTCCTAACTTTAAGTCCACACCTTTTACGTAATAATGGTTATAAAGAGATCAACATATTCTTTATTTAGTAATAATATCAGCACATTTTTGTTAATTTACTAATATTTCTTTCACAGCTTCAACAAAGCTCTAAGCTTCTGCTAGGAGATGATACATGACGAATGATCGGATTTGAACTCTTGACTGATCGGAAATCCGTACCCTTAACCATTAGGATATTGGCGCTTCATACATATTCATACAAACTATCGAAAACTATAAATAATATTTGATGATGTTATAATTGACGATATAAAATTGAAGTAATCCGATACTAGTATACGAATGTCGAAGCGAGAAGATTGCCACAATCGTAAAGCTTGCAGACCGTTTAAACAACTTTTGTTGGGACACGGTTTAATTAAAGCTATTTGGCTATCTGGCGTCATGTCTATTAGTAAACGGAACTAGCAAATACCAAACATGGTCTTTCGAATTAGTTTTCTAATGACATTGTCGAAACGGAGAGCTTCTTTCACTTTTATTTTAGAATCAACCTTATTTGAAATAGTTTTTTTTGTTTCATTTGTATTATAGGAATCCACCCATGAATAATATGGACGTTTTGTTATTCAAAAAATCATATTTAGCAACGCGTAATGAAATGAGAAATAAAATATTACACTGAATCCCATTTTTAATTGATCTCATTTCTATTCTTTGTATCATCATATAAATTAACTATGACCAAAACATTTAAGACCTTATATTCTTACAATGAGACAATTTAAAGACCACCCACTTGTGTTACGCCTACAAAAATATTTTGAGTACATAATTTATGTGATAAATTGTTACACAATATTTGAAAAAAACAAACATTACAAGGTCTCTCATGTCAAATCCATGCTAACCTATCATGGTTAAGTAGATATTGAAGATTTAACGTCATACTCAAAGTCGTTTAAAACTTACTTAACAGTCACTTAGTGTCACTAATCTACAATATGAAAGTCCCTGAGTGCCCTCCTTACGACAACTCCTTATACTTCACGTAGTAATGGTGTACGTCAAAAACTTAAAATTTACTTTCATCTCAACTTTAATAGCTGTGGCATTCGAAATAATTGGTTATTTAAAAAAAAACACGTCCTTGACATGTAGAATTTACTGATATTGTAAAGCTTGAATAATAGAACAGGTTAGTGAGAACAATATTTTATAAAATGATGATTTCACTACAAATTGGGCTCGTTGAGAAATCACAAGGGCAGGTTTTAGACGCAGACATTCTAGGTTAATGTTATAATAGTTTCTTTAGCTGTCCAGATTAGTAAACTTAGTCGGTTACGCGGTCAAAAATAATTTTCCCCGTGTAACTGTTTGTTAGTTAACCGTAATTATTTATGTAAATAACTTCTCGCCCATTCTAAACCACACACAGTTAAATGTTTAAGGTCGATTATTAATTTAAGTAGATAGTATGTGACCCAAATTCTTATCAGTATTTGTTGAGGTCTAAGCATATCCGAGTTATGTTTTTAATAATTATGTCACAGTAATAAACGTATGTCTAATTATTTATTATCATAATGAAAATCTTATCCTAATTTCGGTACAATTGTTTCCAGTTAAACAATCTTTATTAAAGTGATGTTATTTGTGTAAAAAAAAAATATAGTCCAGATCAAATAAAGATCGTACACACGAGAACCAAGTCATTCATCTCTTGACATTTAAGTTCTCGTCGTTGAAGTGTAAAAATGGGACCGTGGCACAGTTATAGAGGCGGATCGCTTTGCCTTCGTTTCGTTTCGATCATTGGATACGTTAGCAAGTATGGCGGGTATCCAGGGCGCGGTTACAAAATGACAGCTGATCTAGTTCAGGGACCACTATAGATCATTACGTAACACCTGTCAAACAAAACACAACACTATAAAAAAATTAGACCACTTTTTGTAGTCTCAAAAAAATGTTTTGATACCATTTTGAACTTTTTTTATGTATACCGAGGTATGGCAGTTATGAGATAAATGATTTTTAATATTCTACAAACCAATAACAACTATAAAGCTACAAAATTAAAAAGAACAAAATCAAGGAGATATTTACAAGCAAGTCGTTGCCTGGCTCTAGCTATTCGTAAGACCTGGATACAATTCCGAGAAACGTGTTGTATTTCCGTATCGTTTTCAATCTGCTCTGGCCTACAAATAGGCTAGATTTAATCTTTTTAAAAATTAACTTCTGCCAATGATATGTTGATCAAATAGAAAAGTCGGTAAACACCGATAGCTACGTCTCTAAACATACTTGTATTGAGTAAGTATGTGTTTATCGGCGGCACGTAGTAAAGGGGCATTTCACAAGCGGCAAGTGTAGCGGAATGCGGACCGGCCGTACGTATCGGCCTTGCATCTGACGCTGACCACTCTCGCGCACTATCTGTCTTATAACACGAAACACTACGTAAAATCACGTAAGGAACACCACAGACAAAGGCATTTGTATCATTGCCATGTTCGAGATATAAAAAAAACAATTACTATTCTGTATAAGGACAAACATAGACAAAACTAACTAATAAATGTACATTTTAATAATTACCTTTGTGTGAAAACTAGATTTTTTTTATCTGTTAAATCTATACTTTTGCTCATACTTAGATACTAGTCACTTACTCTCGCTCAGCATCTACTCTGAGTGACATTTTTTAGTCATCAAGAGAATATATCATTTTTTAATTGTTTACTTTAGCAAAATTTACGACTTCATCCACATGTAAAATAAATTGAACTAAAGAAAATATGAAATGAGATTGTTTGAAAAAATACTTGAGCTATATATATAAGTTTACACTCTTACATAAGTTTTCATTTCATTAAATAAACAGCATGTTAATACAGGTGGGGATTACTTCTAATAGAAATTATGTTTTCCTTTCTCTGTGGACACAATGGGTTATGTTGAAATAGATTATTTCTACATATACAGTAATAACTTCACTAGAAATAGAAAGTTTCAACTCCAATAGTAAGTAAAATAATTGAAAATTAGTGCCAGGATGTATTAACAATTGGTCCTTTAATAACCCTCATTAGAAATTTTCTCAAAATGTTCACGGTTTTTGACTGATGTAGTTTGTAAGAATTAAAGGCTGTCAATTGTAAGAATCCCATTTATTACAAATTCAAAACATCTGAATTAAAATAAAATATGCATTCTAATTTAAAAAAATATAATGTTCATAAACACTGTTAACTGTCTAACATATGATTAGCCTAGATTCTCTAGCTTGTAACCCAAGGTTTCCTTTAAATCACTTAAATGGATTTACTGTCATAAACAATTAAAACAACTTTAGCAAAGAATTAGTTAATATATGAAAAATAGCGGAACATTTAGGTTAACTTTGACTTTAACTGTAAGTTCGGAAGGTTGAAAAACCACATAAGCACACATTGTTCCTTGTGTGTACTGCAAAGGATTGGAATAAGTTGCCGGCATCCGTTTTCCATCCAAATATGTCATCGGAGCTTTTAAGAATAGAGTGAATAGGCATTTGTTAAGTTAGCCCATAAAATCTTTTACTACATCACCCCTTAATATTAAGAAGGATAGTGTTGAAGGACTAGCTTATTCACTGAACAAAAATCAATTTTTACTAAAGCTGTTTAGCAATGGTACACAATAGAAACTACTTAGCAAATCATTGGTTACAATTTTAGGTACTAGATCTATAGAAATGTAGACAAATGAATAATGCTGCTAATACCGGTGTAAAAGGGATTAGCAATAAATTAATTGTATAAATAATTATATAATTCTATCATTAAATACTTCTTTGTAATTTTTAATAACTCATGTAAATTCAATATATTTAATAGGCAATGATAAGGAATTTAAGTGTTAAAACAGTTAATTTACTAATAAAATATTGACTCATGCAATGACCATAAATTGCACATTGTAATTGAAATTGTATTTTCAAGTATTTGTATGAAAGTCATTAATACAATTACTATTAATGCCTGTATGTATTATAAACAGTCATATTTTGTGAACATAATAAACTTACTTGTGTCATTTTAAATAAAAAAATATTTTTTAGATTGCTATTGGATTATCTACTAGTATGCTTTTGTTGCAGGTAATCTCTAAAATTGCTGGACCGAGTTTGATGGGACTCATACTGAACGGTAGTTTATGTCGGCAGAAGTAGACATAGGCAATTTTTTTCAAATTAAAAGCTGACAATGTGACAAGCAGCAGTAAAACATTTATAGTAGGTACTTAATGTGTAAATTTCACATCGTATTTTGTTTTATTAAAGATGAATGTACTAGACATATGTTAAATGCTTTCCTAAATTTCCCCTAGACCTGATTATTTGCAAATACTTAGTTCAAATTGCCCCAAGTTTTGATACAAAATTAAGTAAGGAAAAAAGAAAATGTTTATCAATTTATATTTAGTTTGATGATACATTTAATGCGATTTAAATTAATATTGTATACTTAATAATTTTATAAAATAGGATAAGTTATTGATAACACCAAAAAGTTTCAAACCAATGTAAATCATGTCAACATTAGCTACTATTCATTACTACCAACACTGGAATGTTAAGAGCCTTCACATTGTTCACTATTCTCAACACAAGTTTAACATATAGCGACATCAACCTTTATGATGGTAATAAAGTAGTCTTAATATAAAACTCGGAAATTTCATGTCTATATATTTTATTCGATTCCGATTATTTTATTCCAATCAACCGTCTTTTTTAGAATAAATAAATATCGTATAGCTATAACAGATTAGAACAACTGTAACTTTCTAATGCATCTAAAACAGTTTTGATAACATTGCGTCGAATGCAAAATTTAACCACATAATAAGTATACCGCCTTTCCAAATTCTGGACATATTTGATACACTTCATAAAAATGTTGATATAAAACTTCAAAATCCGTAAAAGTTATTTTTTTGCGACGTCCAACATCTCTGAGATTTTGAAACTCATACTTCAAGATTACAAATTAAAGTTGTAAATTCTCAAGTTAGTCACTAGGTAACAGAAGAAAAACGGTAGTGTTGACTTACCCAAAGCTCTGTACCCCAATTCATTGTCACGACAGTAATATCACACAAGTTTCACTAAAAACATCGAAAATTCACTAACACAAATATAGAAAGTCTAATACAATGAATTATATTCACAACTTATTTTTTACATTCACTAAATTGAAATACCACCATTTCAAACACTAAACATGGCTGACTGAATAAACCACAGATTATTGAAATAAAATAACTGACATATTCGTTACCATGACATACAAACAGACTACTAAAAGTTACAAAGTTATACTTGATACTGGTTTTTTACCATTTTTTACTGACGTTTCAAGAAAATGTTGCCAGTCACGATACCATTTTTAGCCAAATTAACAATTTGGTAAATTTTATGGGAAATTTCAAACCAAAATTGTTGAAAAAGTAAATTTGAATTTTTAATTCATAACTTATGATGAAAGTGAGAGTTGCAAGTTTTAGTAGAATAAATATTGTATTAAGTTTGAGGAATTAAATGATACAAAACACAGAAGTGAGCTTCCTCCTTATGACTGTTGCTGGTATCAAGTGACGACCATTAATATTTGGGATTTAACCCGCATCCCTTAATAAAAAACTATTCTTATGAAATCACGTTTATTCAGCTATTTTGTATTTTAATATTGATCTTCGTTAGAGATGTAAATTTTTATATGTCGTTCCGTATTT